>QVAJ01000013.1:6157603-6174520 GCA_003546035.1 Mixornis gularis | reverse complement strand
GTGAAGATGGTGATAGAATACTTTTGCATATTCTATACTACAACCCAGGACAATTTCCTAGTTGCCCTCTGGCTGAGGGCTGAACTCTAAAAATAAAAGGTAGTGAAATAATTGCTTATGGAACACAGGAAAATTCTCTCCGGAGATGTTAATGACAGACATCTGTCCCATGGGACTGGAATGCACTCTGCAGTGTTTTACTCTTAGGAGTCCAAAAAAAGACTAGTTCCATTTAGAAAGAATTAGAAACATTCACTTGTGCTCAAGGTAAGAGTATTTGTTAGTAAAGTTAATAGAGGAAGAATGAAGAAATTTTTTGTCTGGATGTATCAATTCACAGAGGTGCAAAAATAATAAATTTTGCAGATGGAGAGTGGGTTAATGCTTTTAATTCCTGTCCATTTGTCAGSAGTGACAATGTCGATGCTCTCTAGCAACCTGAGAGCTAGCTACATCAATCAGTCCAATTAATTCTGTTTCAAAACCTGCAACTCTTATCCAAGGCTGCCTGTTTTATTTACATTTTCATTTTAATTTTAMCTCCTTTCCTCAGTCATCTTCTCTCATTTGGCTGCCAAGGGACATCCAGATCATGGGRCCTGATTCTGATTAGCCTGAGGGGTTGCCCCTAGATTTCAGCTGTTTGATATTTGGATCCCCAGCACCAGATATGTAGCTATATCCATCTGGCCCAATTGTTCTGTGTTTTATGCATGATTATAGGGTATTGCCTTYATATTTTGGGGTCTTGAGGTGTTTATTGGAATTTTCTGTCCTCTAGCTTCCAATTTCTTGTAGAAGACCTCAAAAAATTGCCTGTGTTTCCCCAGGTTGTATGGAGAYGATTCCTGCGACTTACTTTAGTTATGATTGATAAATCAATACTTTACTCTGATACAGCCAAGTTACCCCCTTTCCTGCTCTTTTACTTTTCTCAAACTACAGTTTGAAAATTTACTAGMGAATGAACGAGTCCAAAATTCAAAAAGGAAAAATTCAGCCACATTTCACAGCACCTCTACAGAGAATGTTGTTTTGTYCTCAAATAAGTGAGGTTACAATTTCTTGTCAGTTCTAAATTTCTTGTCAGCWCTCAGGCTTGGATTTGGTTGAGGTTCCCAGAAAAGATGATACAGAACCATAATCTCATTCTGGGGAAAAGAGGAAAGATTTTGCATATKGTTTTGGAGCTAAAAAGTAATTGTTAGTTCATTAAATGATTTAGCAATATAAAGCTGGAGTTAACTAATATTGAAAATCTTCATGAATTATAGAAACTAATTATATGCAATATTTTATATGGATATAAAAATATAAAGGACTTGCTATTTTCTTATCCATCCCTGTGTTCAACACTGCAGCTTTTCTTTTAGTTTAAGGGTCAACCRTTCCTGTACTTCTCAATCAAAAAATGTTGTATTCTATTAAACATTTCCAAGAATTACCAGCAAGGTTTGAGGGTTTTTTTTCATTATAGAAGAATTAGTGTGAATAAGAAAAAAGGAAATGGTCCTGATTTTGATGCTTAGATGTACTTTCCYTTTCATGCACTTATCAAGGATTTTGAGTGAATTTGAGACAAGTGGTCAATGTTGTTAATTAGGCCTCTTAAGGAGACGTTAATAAAAGAAATTATGGCTGAATTAGTGGACTGAAGAACTCAGACAAAATTGAACAAAAAGTACTGTCAGAAACTAACACAAAAATAGAAGGAAAAAAGGGATTAAGTCTATGGAATGAAGAGGATCTGAATATAAACTCTTTGGAATCATAGAAAAATTGTCTAAGCTCACAGATTGTGTGCATACATCTTGTTTTAGGTGACAGCTTTTTATACTTTCCAGTTTTTGGTTGATCTAAGCTGCTGGGGGATCTTAAATATATAAGAGAACATATATTTTTAGATTCATCCTGACTATGCCCTTTCAAAATAAACCATAACGCTGTTATCTTGGGTCATATTCTGCTAGACCAGATTCTACTTTGGTGTAGAACAGATAAGTGAAGAKCTTGTAGCTTCTACACCTTTCCAAGTAAAGAAATTTGACAAGGCCACCACAGCTCTATACATTTCTCCATACAATGAGCAGCATGCTGTAAGCTTTCACCATACTGTTAGTAATGTCAACATTGTGCAGTGTCAAGAAATCATATTATCAGAAAAATCTCAGCTTTTCACTTCAACGCTTGCATCATTTAACTGATGSTTGTAATGAGGATGGAAAAAAATTTTGCAATATGCCAATAGATCAGAAAAACTATCTTATCATAAACAGCTGCTGAAGATCTTWAAATGCCTTTCTTTTTTAAACATAGCCCAAGGTTTGCTCTAAATGTACAYATGAATATATCTGGAAAAAAAAAAASTCTATATGAAATGGTACTCGTTTTGACCTTAACAATCCATAATTCAGAACTTCTCTGTGATGCATTCAGGAACTCCATGACATTTCAGTAAGAGTTTTGGATGACTGATAAACTCTTTGCCCTAAGCCTTCCTATAACTTCACTTTGTGARGTCTCAAATAATGGCTTTTTTTTTTTTTTTTGCATTTTTCTTAGTTTTGCAAGTAAAGGAATGAGATTTAAAGGGTATAGGAAAGAGACTTCTTAATTTATGTACTATACTCTATGGGCTTGTACATAATTGTTGATAGCTCCAGGAGCTGTTGTTACACAGAACCGACTGAGCAATCATTGTGACACACTTTGTGTTTGATGTAGCTGCAGCACAAGAGCTACAGTCAGCAAGGTGTGTGAGCAGGCAGCTCCTGCAGTAAAATATATGTGCTATGATGTGTGTGAGTCTGGGCACTGCACGGGTGARCCTATGGCTGATAAACCCGGGCAGAATGGAGGCTCTAAAGAACAAATGGATCTGTCTGCCCATCTGTGCTCGCAGAGAAAAGCAGTCCTGAGGAATACGACATTGCACGAGTACTGAGGTGGAAAACCGGCTTTATGGAGCTGCTCTGGAGCTGGACAAGCTCATGAGCCACAAGGGTTTCCTCTGGTGTGGRCTTCTGAGAGGATTTGATTTCAAAGGCGAAATGGCCGTGCAGGAGCCAGGGTTTGATATTCACAAACTTGAAAGAAAATGTACTTTGGTGGGGTGGGAATACTGAAAATATAACTTCCCCTTGTCAGTACCAAATGCAGTATCTGATACATGGGAATATGGTGAGATRATTGATTAGGTTGCAAGGTCAAATCCTGGTGGTCAAAAGAACTAATCYTCATGGAATTTAAATAATTGTCACCTTGTTAAATTACTAAAACCATGGTGATAATTTTTTAATATCTAAGAGGCAGAAACATGTCTTTTTTGGCTATTTATCACTATAAATTCTTCTGTCATTTTGAGTGTTTTGGTATGTTTGAAGTATCATTTGCTCCATTTTTTTCTGAATATTTTGTTTGCAGAATAAGCTGATAATCTTGTGATTTTTTTTTTCTCCTCACTCTTTAGTATCCTGTACACAAGGAATTTTATTACAAAAAAATATTGGTCGGCATAGTCCTGTTGAGAGCATGAAGATCTGAAATGAATCCTGACATTGAAATTTCATTCAGAAGTTACTGTTATATTTCTCATGAAGATKATTTTCAGCATTTTTTTTCCAGAGATAAAATTTGAGTATCTATGTATGTATTTGGATAAAACAGATATTTGCAATGGTATATTCTTTATTAACTATTAAATTTCTTTTGGAAATGTGAACTTACACATTTTGCATTTATTGGAGAAATTGCATTGAAAATAACTGCAACGAATACATTCTTACTTCTTTTGAATTTATAGTTAAAATACAATGTCCGGATTTTTTTGGTAAACTTCYGAGTGTACTACATTTATTCAAAAGCTGTTTTTCACCTCTGTATGACTTTTTGGATGGCTCAATTAAAATACAAAATTCTCTGTGAGAACAGAGGTGATTGATAGTATAATTTCTTAATATCTTGGACAAAACCCAAGACTCTTAAAAGAGGACAAAAGTAGTTTCTTCTAGATCAGGAATGAAATATGGGAATATATATGTGGTATATCCCTGAATCATAGCATTTATGGCACGTTATAAAAATATAGACACAAGCACAAAAATGTTCACATTAATGAACATCAAGGAAAAAATTAAAAATATCACACAACCCCAAAATCCCGCCAGCCACAACAAATACAACAAAGGCTGTCACTCAATGGAAAAGTGATTGCAATTAATCTGGAATTCTTAGAACAAGAATTTATATGTCTTACATATTTAAGGTTGTCCTTTATGATTTTCTTACCTCACTGACTTTTTTTTTTTTAATTTCCTCACAGTTATGACTGAATTTTCTGAAGTTGTGGGGCTTTTTTCTGTGTTGTTTTGCCTTTTTTACTTCCCCATTTATTTGTTTATTCTTTAACTCATGCATCCGTTGAATCTTACATGGAACTATGTTTGTCTCTACAAAGATAATATAAATGTGGGCTACTACAAGAGCCTAASTGGTATGTTTGCTGATATTTGTTTTCTAGATTTTGGAACTCTGCTTATGGAGYTCTTAGCCACGTCTTCAGCCAAGCAAAATATAAGGCAGGGTAGTTTTTCACAACTGTTGAAATACACTTCTTTTTCTTCTTCTTCTAATTTGTTGGCATTTTATTGAAATATGCTTTATTTTATGGAAGSTTTTATTGACTTTTTGTTTTAATAGAAAGCCTAATGACATTAAGAAACAAAATTCATTATTTAAACAAAACTATTRAAAGCATTTTGGAATAGTCTGTAATGATAATGGAATAGAAAAATGAAAGAACTTTAAGAATTAAAGAAAACAGGGATAAGGAAGAAGACGAAAAAGTTTAAATTCTATTGAAATTGTCAGGGTCATATGTCAAATTTCAGAATGTTTTCAAGAACTGTAGAGTAACATTCTGTAAATTACATTAAAAATTATGACTTTCTCTATTAGAAAAAAAGGCTCTGCAAAAGTCTGCTTCTGTACAGAAGAAAAAGTCCTTGAAAATACATATTAATGGGTGTTGGGACTATGACTTTTCAGTAGCTGGGTTACCCAGCTAATAACAACTCAAAGATATCCCAGCATTTCCCAGAGATTCC
Organism: Mixornis gularis; assembly: GCA_003546035.1. Taxonomy (NCBI): domain Eukaryota; kingdom Metazoa; phylum Chordata; class Aves; order Passeriformes; family Timaliidae; genus Mixornis; species Mixornis gularis. Next base: position 6,169,415 of record QVAJ01000013.1, on the reverse strand, counting down.
ATTTCTTGAGTCTGGATCTGCTGTGCTGATGCTGTCTAACATTAAAAACTGGTTTAGCAATCACTTTCATTAAAGTGATAAGATAAAATCAAGAAAAACTGGCATCCCATCTGTTAAGGTCTTTTAGATATTTTTTTCTCTTCATTTGGCCTCATTAGTTCATGATATGAACTGTTCTAAAAGCACATGCACTAAGCAACTGTTGTGTTTCAGATCTCTTAACCCTTACAACAGTTCGATAACAGGGTCCTGGGCCTAGAGCTGGAGTGTAGAATCAGTGATGGAGAATGTGGAAAACAAAAAAATGTGAACTTTAGAAACCTTTTCCTGTACAAGCAGARCAGTGGAACCTTCTGCATGAGAGATTCCCTTCTCTAATGCAGTGTGAATGGACTCCTGGTGCCATGTCCCACAGGAAGTTATCCATCTTCCTAAGGCTGCAGCCRAAAAGCAGCATTCCTGGGCACAGCACGTTCTCAGCCTTATTTGTCCTCTGAACCCAGAGGAAATTAACTGTAAACTAAGAATTGTGGAAAAGGATAACAAATACATCCATAAATACAGTAGTCAGAGTTGCTAGTCGTGAGAGGTCTGGGTTTTTCACCCGAGGCATGTGTAGCTCCAGTATTCCTATGGATACAGAAAGCACTTCAATTTGTGTTTCTTTTTTCTACCAGACACTGGCTAGAAGCACTTTCACCCCTGGGAATGCGTCTTGCCACAGGAAGACTGTTGATCAGAAYATTGCTGTTCAACATTGCTGTTGATCCTGGTACTTTTTATATTGCAGAACCCTTTGGTGCATTTAATTTCACAACTGGGTTATCCAGTCTAAGGYTTGTGCCCCCAAATGAAATGTAAAATAATGCCATTCATGTCAGCTTGATATCTTCCCAAACGTGTTTGTGCCTGCCTGCAGCAGCTGGCTCAAACACCAAACTCAAAGCCAGATCATTTTTCTGAACACTTCAATTTTTTTTTTCTCTAATGCAGGAAAAGTTAAATAACAATCAGTGTATTTAACCTTAGCTGTAGCTTTTGCAAAACTTTCATTAAATATCAGGTTTAGGTTAATTCTATAAAAGAAGGTTCAGACACATTGGACTGAGGGAAAAGGGCTGTTTGATGAAATACCTGGCTGGAATGTAACTATTTTTCATTAGCTTAGAAATAGTAACATGAAAGCACAGTGTTAACKATGTTTGCTACTTTGCAATCAATTCATATAAACCCTTCCTGTCCTCTGAGTCTGGGATAAAAGTGTGTGCATTAGATATGAAAGTGAAATTTGAGTTAGCTTTCCTCAATTTAGTGAGTCTGCAACACACTAATTTTACTTATAAAGCACTGAAGCTTAATTTCCCTTTGCATCTCTAAGATGTAAAGGGCATTAGCTTTTAATTGAGGAAAGTCTGTAATGAATTAATTATTCCAGCATTAAGTTGTTCCATACAATAATTTACAAGTGTCTTTTCAGTTGAGTGTATTTTTTGAGTGGCTTGATTTTGTATATCTCTGTTCTTTATCTTTTTGGTGATATAAAAACTACATTTGCCCTTCTTGATCCTTTTTTTTTTTTTTTTCAGAATATTCTCTATGGCCCAATTGAATTCTCAGCATCCTCTCTCTTTAGGAGAATATGTCAGCTCTCAAGTGTCCAGTAGTCCTTTTTATCTGATGTGGACTCTTTAAAACCCACAAGCATGTCCAGGATATCAGATTAGCTTTAAAATGCTGCCATTCATCTGCTCGGTTTAATGCATTCTCAGTCAGGACTTGCTGTGTTGGCTGAAGGCTATGCCACACTGCAGCTTAGAAAATGAGAAAAGAAAGGCAGCCAGGCTCGGGCTAACTATACCATTAACTTTCCTTCAGCCTGCAATACATCAGCAGAGCATCAGACCTAATCATGTGGTTTGATTTTTGGTTTTTTGTGGGTTTTTTTTAATAGCTGTTCTACCACAGCAAATAACGATCAGAGATATTTATTCAGAAAGGAGCACCMTTTAGTCCTCTGGAAATTTGCTGTTCTTCTAAACATGATATGCACTGACTGCCCATTAATTGTGTCATGTATTTTCTTGTCTTTACTTTTAAAAAAACTATGCTTTGAATGCCCAAGGAAAGGGGAGACGAGGTCTTTACCTGTAAAAGGCAAGATAATGTACTTGACTAATCCAGGAGAATATCTAACATAAATGGTGTTATGTTGCTTTTCCTRCCTGTGGATATTGTAGAACCCTGTATATTGATTAACTAGTGATGCAAACCATCTTTTTTCTGTGTCCTATTGACTGGATCTGTGTTGTACTTGCTAATACCTAATTGGATCTCAGGGCAGTAAAGCTTGCATTTAATTTATAGACAGTTTGCTTTTATTCCAACCATGTCGGGAAAATCAGGTTTTAAGTACCATGGGAGCACGAGATTCAAAACTAATCACCTGTAAACCTTGAGAAAAAAATTGGCTAGAGGCAGGATCTCTGCAAAATATTTAACTACTAGAAGGAGGGAGGAAGTGAGAGAAGCMCCAGTTCACTGGGGGATTTTTCTGTGTGTGATTTATGAAAGATATTGGGTAAATTCAGTAAAAATGACAACAGTGAGCTGCAAATGAATTTCAGCCAGAACATGCATTTTAATATATTATCTGTTTAACCAAAGCATATGCTATCTGCAAAATAGATATCAGCTGTCAGAGCTTGAAATTTGTATTTTTGTTTAGAATACTACTATACAATTTATTTCAGAAAGTAGAAAGCCAGATGACTTATTTTGAGTAAAAATATAAGGACTTTTCATTTTATTTTGTGAGTATAAACATCTGAGTAACTATCACATTATCATTCGTATAAAACAGATCAGCAAGCAATATTTTTATTTATTTCTTTTCAAATGTACATACAAAAGAAATGTATTTATTTCTTTTTCAAATTTATTTCTTTTCAAACTTACAGATCACTTGTCTCTGTAAAGAAATACTTGAAAGGTTGTATAAAATTTTGTATGTGGCCAGATGTGTCATGTTTCATTATATTGCAGGTGTTCAATGACATCACTTGAGGCATGCTCCCTCATCTCATGATAAAAATAAGAACAAAGAACAAAAAAAACCAACYTGTGGCCACCAGCCAGCACATGACAGCTGTTTTCCAGGCAGTTCCCATGTTACTCTGTGMACACCAGGGCAGAGGAACAGAGATTCCCAGGTATGCCAAAAARGCTGCTGAGCAACTTCCCAAGAATGTTAAGGACCAGTCAACCTCCAGAGCTGCTGCTTCATGGTTTGAAAGCTGCAGGTGSCTGCTGGGGCAGTGTCTTGTTGCTGCTGGCCAACCTGGCCAAAAGCRCTACAAGAATTCCCTGCATTCCTGTTTTTCTGACTGGGTGGCAGAAAGACACATCATGGATTCCCAGAGAGCTCTCATGAGGATAAGTGTTAACAGGGAACATGGACAAAAAATTACAGAGCTGCCAAAATTACACGCACAAACACCCCATCCTTTTTCCATAACTTGCTTTTTCTGCATCTTTGGTGCAAGAGGAAAAAGCAAGGAACTTATCTGACTAAGTTTCAGTCTTGATGCCATGTAAAAAACAAGCAAACTTACACAAGTAATTCTATTAGAGTCTTGGTGCTAAAAAGCATACAGAAGTGAAAAGAGGCATTTGAGCATTTTTTTGAAGTAGTAGAGTTGTATTTTTACCATCATTCTAATAACTACAACTCATCCCTCTGTTCCTTAATTCAATCAGAAAAAATCTTATATTTTTGGGGGGTTTCCTGTGTTCAGGGCTGTCCCTGTGTTCACGTCCCTCTTGTGTTGTGTATCTGTCATCCCCATCGTGCAACCACTGCTCTCAGTATGAGGAGGGCACACGTACCTGTGGCTCAATTTCTCCTTACAAAGGTACTCTCCAGAGCATRGCTAGAGAAAAATGACACACTGCTGGCAGAAAAACACTTACCCTGACCCCATTCTCCCTGAATGTTTWGTGACATGCTGACACTGCAGACCTTCCTTGCCTCTTGGATCTTGACTTCTTTTGGTTATGGTTCCAGTGAGGCACAGTCTGTGAGCGTGCCTGGACTCTGCTGCACAACTTATCTGCAAATAATTTTGTGCTAATAACTTCTGACCAGGTACATCTGTTGACAACTTTTGACTTTTCCCTTCACACCTTTTTTACTATGCTGATAAAACAAGCTCAATGAGACTTTATATCTTCCCAGTACTAATTAGTTAGAAAAGTTTGTCTTCATTTCAGTAGCATAAACTTGAGAGTATTTCTCATCCTTCCATTTTTGTGCTGACAGTGTGTGTTGTAAGGAAATTGGGGAGAAGCTGGGAAGGGTCAAATGTCAAATGTTTAAAAGATGATGATGTGAGAAAGTTGCAGGAAAGTGCCAGACTTCAAAAATCGAGTAGAGGTGTYGGAGTGATAGTGAATGTCTAGAATGTTGGCATAGAATTTATACTGGCAGCTCATGAAACAAATCTGTCCCATTTTTGTTCTTCCTCACAGTCGGAAACAAGGCATGATTCAAGCAGAAGGCCTTCAAGGAGCTGTACAACCCAATTTCTCCATTTTTTCCTTGATGTCTCTTCAGAACTGGGAGCCATGCAATTATGGGAGCAAAATAGTTTCCCACTAAACAACTGTTGCAAAAACCTTATCATTTTTTTTTTTTAAACTGTTTGCCTCAGCCCTGCCCAATCCCCAAGAATACTCTTATCTAAGAYAATTTATCAAAGCTCTAATAACACTTGTAGGCTATTCCCAAAGACAGATAGGAAATGAGACTGGGATGGGGGAATATGGCCAGCATGATGTCTTGTGCCATACTGAAGTGCAGGTATCTTCTGTCTGTGTGCTTTTCTTGTGATAGCCRCTATCCCGGGGATCTTTTTTTATGTCTCTGCTGAGTAACTGCTCATCTTATTCTCAGCTAGGGGCTCTCAGTGCTCTGGAAATAAGAAATACGTGCTTTTCTGTKTGATCCCACTGAGCTGCTTCTGTGAGATCTCTCGTGGTGGCCAATGCTGCAGCAGCTGCTCATTTGGGGGTTTGGCCTTTAGTCACTTGCCTTGGTCTGCTCCCTGCGTGTCTGCAGCACGTGCTCAACTGAAGGGGGCTTCTGTTGGAAGCTCAAGAAACCTAGTGTAGGCAAAAAATGAGGAACAAAACTGTGTCTGTATTTGTTACATAAAGTCCATTTCCCAAACCTCTGTAGAACTTTTTGTTCTCAAAGAAATTCTTCTTCCAAACTGAGCTCTCTCGTACTTCATTGCATTCACTTTCAAAATTAAGAAAACTTCTACATATAAGAAAAAGCCTATATATGAAGTTAGAGCTCTCTAGGTTTTTAAACAGTTAGCTTTTTATTTCACTAAACTCTGCTTAAAGGAAAAGATGTTTTATTCATGCAGATCACTTATGTATTATGATGCATCTCAAATAAATATTGAATATTTAATATAACCTCAGTATAGTATGTAATTYGTGCTGGAATCCTTTTCCTTTAAGCAATTAGGCAGTTATTAGAGAGCTTAAAAAAGAAAACAAAGTATCAAGTTGATAATTTATCTTTAATGGGTTGCTTAAAGTAGTATTTTGCTAAGCTTAATATAAAAAAAACCCATGATTGTGTCTTTATTTTCTCCATACGGCCTCTAGTAAAAATGTGTTTTAAAAACATTAGTTGAGTTGATCTTGATAAAAGAATTTTTTTGTACTTTATATATATGAAAATGTATCTTTTAGTACATGTAGGAATGGACAGCTGGGAAGAAATCTCACTTCATTCACACAAAAGAGCAGGTACACCATTTCTGTGTGGTTCACGATTTGGCAGAATAAACTTGTGGCTCATTCAAATTGAGAGGTTTTGTTGCAGAGGAGATTGCTGAAGGATTGCAGTGGCATGCACTGTTATCTTCTAATGGAACTGGAGTCAGGACTGATATGCAGACTATCTGATCAGCCAGGCTAGCAGGGAATAAAAGGTATTGATTTGAGGAAATGCTTGAGGGAGCGACATTGGCCTTACAATGACATATCTTTAATGAGAAGGCTTATGACTTGCCCATAAAACCTTAACCATATCCCTGTGTAACTTGGGCATTAYTGTTCAAAATAAGTTAAGGGATTTTCTGACTAGCTTTAAGTGCCTTTAAAGAAAATTGTGTTCAGGTACAATTATAGTCAATACGCTTAACAAGTGTTTCTCATTGATAAAGGTCTCTCTTCTTTAGCAGATTAATGTAGTATTAAACACAAGATTCCACAGAAGTCTGGTTGTCCCAAATCTGGGATTTTTCTCCCTGGGTTGTTTCTCATCTACATCCATCTTGCCATAGTTAACGGGGACAAAAATTTAAAATTTCAAAGGGAGAAAATGTACCTGTAAATCCACTCTACAAGATACATTAGGAGTTTAGTGATCCTGAGAGAGAGAGGCTTGCTAACTTCACAGTCCTTAACCATGGTCATTACACCTGCAATAGTGARTAAATTTAGAAAGTGCTGAGAAATTGGATCGTAAGAGGTGTAATTCCTGCTCCACAGCCATGTCAGCTTGGGAGCACTGCCTTATGTTGCATAAAGCCTAATCACTGCTGGAGAKGGAGTGAACATTAGAACTCTTGGGATCAGCATAGGTAAAAGCACATGCTTCTTCACCTGGCACATGTGCTGCTCATGGGAAACACGTTCAATCTTTATCTATAATGTAAATTCCATGTGGCCAAAAGTTCCTTAAAGATGGTTAAATTTCCTCTTGGGGAATCTGTGCTGTGAAAATCTCATGTAGCACTGAAGTTGCTGTCTGAGATGTGGTTCCGCCTTCGGTGTGTTTCCTGTGTTTCGATGTTGTCCTGAGTTTTCTGCCTTCTGTCTCTGTGCAGAAGTTTTCCCATGCAGCTTCATGTAAACAATGTTTATTCTTGGAATGTTTGCATTCTTCTCCTCTGAGAGAAGAAATGATTGATGGTGATGTCCACCATCCAGGTTGAGAGGTGGCGACCTCTGTGGCCAATCTCTGGACCTCTGTACAAATGCATAAAGAAGTTAAATTTTAAATAAAATAGAGAGTTTTGTTCCCTCACAATGCTTCTGTACCTGCTTTCTTTCTGTCCCTAAAGTGGGACACGCCCAACTTCGGCTAACAACATTTCATAAGGGCAAGAATAGCAGAGTATGGAAGTGGGGAGCTGTGTCCATTTGGGTGCTTCATTCCRTTCCTCTGGGAAGCCTCAGTCACTTTCAGGCTCTGCTTTCAAACCACAAATTCCCCACAATTATCGCGATGGGTTCTTCTGACTAATGYTGAGTAGAGCAAAACTTCTGTTATTGTAGTTTGTACAAAGAAAGAATAACTCACTAAATTCAAAAAACTGAAAAAAAAAAAATAAACTGTGTTTTATTTCAGTAGGTGTATTGTTTAAGACAAATGCCTCTTTAGCCACTCTTGAAAGCTTCTAATGCAATCAACCTGTTAACTGCAGGACCACRATACATTTTTCATTTAGTAAATATTTTCCCAAGCCAAGGGAACTATAAATTATGAATAAGCCTTTAATGGAAATACATGAATAGGTAATACYAGCTACAATCTCCTACTATTAGCAGCACAAGATATTGCCTAATGTTATATTTAAATTATGYAGATCATAATAATTTAGTATATATCAAGGGATAAATTATATTGTTCTGTGCCATCTTAATTATATCTTTTGACATGAAAGAAGCTATCTGAGTGCTTTGCTAATTAATCTTGTCACTCTTGACCCAGAAAAATACTCTGTGTGGGTTGTTTCAAATTGCTGCAGTTAAAAATGTTAAATATATAATTTAATTAATGTTGATATTAGAAGGCRTTCAAATCCATCCTGCTGTCAAGGAAAGTTTGAAAGCTGGTCGTTCCTACACCATCATGCAAGTGAGAGATGTGCAGAATTTATTTATTTCATATAGAAGGGTTTTTACTTTATTGCACTTATTGCTTTCTGTAGCAGTGACTCATCATTCCTTTTCTCCTATCAGTATCCAAGATGATCAGGCAGTTTCACCCGTTGTGAACTTTTGTTTATGCAAATATCTCACACCTGTAAAACAAATCTGACTTGCTATACAACTTACTTTAAAAAAATATACTGTGTAGTAGGATCTCCTTAGAGATGTGGTGGTACTTTTGCAAATGAAGAAGCCAAAAGCTGTATTTTTTTCTCAAGCTCAGTATATAAAATATATGGGAAAGCCTCTTCAACTTTAAGCCCTCATTATGCTGTCTACATCTAACATGTATTCATTATTTGTTAGATCTAATAGAAGTAGCCATTTCTAACACCTTACTTGTATAAAATACACATATTGCTACTTAATAGGTTATGTATTCAGGGTTCCCTTATCAGGGAGTTATCCCCCCAGRCCCCCTGGATATAAAGGAGGACCTTTGTTCCTTTTCTGACCTTAAAGCAGAGACTATGTTTATTTTTTCACTGGGGCCACCATCTCTTCCAGTGATAAAAGGATCCATTTATTCATTCTTGCAATATATAAATGGACTTTTAAATTKAAATGCACTCTTAGAAATTACTTCCTTGCCAGACAAGGGGAGTTTAAGATRCCTCAAACAGGTTTTAGGGAAGATGATGATTCAGGACGTTTAGGTGTGTCCTTGGTACACAGCAACTCCTCTCTGTGTTACACTTCAAAGCACACAACCCCCAAAATATGTATTATATGACAGCACAATATCTTTCTGRTGAATATCTTTTTTCTTCTCTACTGTCAAAGTTCAAAACTGTGATTCTTTATTTTTTTTTTCACTTTGCCTATGCTACCAAGATGTATCTACCTTAAAATTAGCTTTCTTTTTGAAATAAGTTGAGAAGAAATTTGAATATCCCCRTAAAAATATTCAAAACTTTTTATGGTAATCCAAGAACTTGAAGTAGAAAATCAAAAGAATTGGTGGATTGTGTGGAATTATACTGACCCCTTTATAGCTGGTTGTAAAAGCTAGTAAACAACTTGGAGCATTRTGGATCTGTTTTAGTATTTTTGCTCTTTCTCCCCTTACCAGGGGTACTGACAGCTCCATGTGTTTGAGTGAGGGACACTTTCAGATGCAAGGACAAGGAAATTGTTCCAGATGTCCATGAGAAAGCTGTTGTGGTGGCAACTGTTTGGCCATTAGCACACTAGCTCAYCTAAAATCAGTGCTACAGAGGTTTTCTCATGTTATTATTTATGCATCAGTATTTTGTTGGTTTTTTTTCCTGARAAACTTCCCCTGAGGTATGAGAGAAGGGAGGAATCCTGCCAAAAACACGGGTGTCAAGGAAAACACTTATGACTGCGAGGCTCCCTGATGACTTGGAAGGAATTTGAAGCAGTACAAATGCAGGCTGCACTCTTTTGAGGGATTTTCCCAGTTCACCATTCTCTTCAGTTGGAATTAACATCAGATAAATGCCCAGATTGGAAAGATCAGTGTATCACAATGCTGGACTCTCAAAAGAAGACCCAGAGTTTTCAGTGTGGAGGTTTTTACTGGCACTAAGATTAAAGCAGTGACATTCCACTCGCCTCAGTCCCTCAGGAAATTTGCCAGGTGCTCTCCCAGCTGTGAGATGCCTCTGCCTTGGCCACGAGGGCACACAGGCACAGGATTTGTGTAAAGAAAAGTAACAATCATCCAAGCATGAGAGAGAGAAAAAGGAAGGAGAATTTGGGTTTTATCAGTCATTAATGTTCCTGCTTGACTTTGGTCTTGCTCTCCTATAGACAACTGTGTTAATAATCCATGCCTTGATTAGAAAACGCTGTGAACAACTGATATGGAAAATCTGGATTCTAGCATGGGTTCTGATGCTTTCCATCAGTTTCTTTGCCAAAGGCAGCCAAAAGAAACAGTTTAGTAAAGTCAGGAAATGGCTGGTAAACTTGTGCTCTAATTTCATTTATTTCTTCATATTTATGTTAAAACTGCATAATATTTTATAAATTCCAGTGAAACAGATCGCAACATTTTATTCAAAAACCTTTAAGCCAAGCCAGGTTCTCACTGCAGATAAAAGCCTACATAGCCCAGCTATGTAAATTTTATTTATCAGAATGAACTCAATAATAATACTGTTTGCACTTCTACATTGAATTAAATTTCATTACATGATAAAATTATAAAGAAAASTCTTATAAAGAAATCTTTAAAAACATCATAATCACCCTGAAATATTAAATTTCTCTTTATAAATAAATAAGGATTTCCTATATTTAARTGGTCACAAAAAACATTGTGCAAACAGAGTTTATTTCAAGTCAATAATAATCTCTGTTAACATACAGCAGTTTCATACAATGTCKTCTAGTTTTTACAGGGAATATTGTATAATATTGAAAAATGTATAGTACTGAAAATGTGCTGGCAAAAATCAAAATGCCATATATAATGAAATTAAATGAAGTTCAACCAGGAGATTTTGATGAGCAACATGCTTAATGGATGAGGCCAATGGTTTCAGAAATGCTGGCTATGAAATGGACAATATTAATTCAGTTTATTATTTCTTTGGAGACTATTTAATTTCACTTAAAGGTAATATACAGATTTAGTTTTAGCTAGTTAATAATTTTGAAGAAATTAACTTTTATTATAAGGTTTTCAGCCTGCTAAATGTTGATACTTTCCTTTTCCTCCAAATATAATACATCTTCTACTGGGGTTTGTTGGACATGCTCCACCACAAAGTAGGATTTGTACTGTTTTTTAGTTAGATAATTCAGCTGATCCATTTCAGCAATTCATTTTACATATATATAGCTCATGAATGAGAAAACATTTATCTAAAAAAGAGCATTTCTCTGTGCACATTTATTTATTTCTCTTGAAAGAAAGAACAATTTCTATGCAGTAATCATGTTTTTAATTACCCCTTAAAAAAAATAAATCATGCAAGTGGATGCAAGAAACATGTTTTTATTAGTACCAAATAGATGGAATTGGAGAGATTTTTTATATGTCCATGTCCTTGTCATAGAAATTGTTAACCAGGAGATATATTGCATTTTTTCCTAGAACAGCTCGAAATATATTCCTCATCTAGCAAAAAGAAAGAGTCCTTTTCACTAAAGTGTCAACGTTAAGCTGACATTGGAGTCAAGAGGTGATAAGGATGTTGTGGGAACTAGAAGAGAGGTCAGAACTGAGTCAGCCTTTGCCTTCCTTCTTGCTCCTGAGAATATGTGGAGGAATGGAAAATCTAATGCTTAAAATAAAACTAAGTGATAGAATATTCCCCTGAGGGCTTCCTTCAGGAGCTGTCAACTGCAATAACGGCACATTGATAGCCTGTCCTGGAAACCAGGTGATCCACATTCCTCAAAATTTCTTAATTATTCTGCCTTAACACATTTATTAGGAGCATCCTCATAATTGAGTACTTTATTAGTTAAACTAGTTTTAAGTGTGCAGTGGCATCTTGTTTTACAGTTCTCCATACCAATTTAGATTTTATTAGCTAAAAAACTATGAGAGGTTACAAATTGGAATAGAGCAGCCAGATAGAATATMCCTTGGTGTAAATTGTCTCTAAGCTAATTTGCTGGCATTAGAATGCTCAAAAAATATTCTTTGTCAATTGGTTCAAGGTCCTCGATGTTTTTAAATCTTGAAGGAAAAAGATATCCCTTTCTAAGTCTTCAATTAAAAAAAAGCAAGCCAAAACAAAAACAAAACCACCTCAATCGAACAAACAAACCAAACAAACAACCAAAAACCCAACCAACCAACCAAAACAAAACAAAA
>QVAJ01000013.1:6122529-6135099 GCA_003546035.1 Mixornis gularis | reverse complement strand
TTTTTTTTTCCTTCTCCAAAACTGCTGTGTACACACAGAACTAAAACCCTCTGTAAATTATTCCATATTCTCTAGATGTTATGAGCATGATCGTGTCTTCAGACTTCTGTTAAAATAGTGTAACAACTTTGACTTCAGTGAAAATACTAGATATATATATATAGGTTAGTGTAATTTGAAACAATTTTGTAACTGATGTGTAATTTTTTAAAATTCCAGGGTGCATTCTGAAATTTCATTTCTTTTCAGAAAAATTTCCCTTTAAAATGTCACTTTAAGAAACAGTGGAATTTGATGGGGTATATAAAATTGATTTCCCATGGCATGTAGATTACTAGAATTTATTATAATAATGCTGCTGATGCCAGTATATTGTAATACATATTTTCTTCTTTTTTCCCTAGACATTGAAATGAGCTTGTTTTATTTTTGTGTATCCCTCAAGTGCATCACCCTATCGTAGCAATACGGAAATTCAGAACATATTGTGAAATTTCACGTAGCTRTATTAGTGTGGAACAAACCTACTGAGATGATGGAACTGCCTCACATCAACAGAAATTTACATGTTGATTTGCTCWAGATTTACAGCAGTGAAGCTGAGATTGCTCTAATTGTAACAAACAGGGAATTTACATTAGTCAGGTGTGTGATACTTTTGATGAATCACACTAGATCAGTCAGTTTGGTTTCAAGAACTCCACACGGACCTGGCATGATTTTAAATTCCCTATCTGGGCTACGACTACCATTGATTAAGAATTTTTAAGGAAGCGTTTGCATAAGTTTCTGCCAGTCATACACTTGAATACTCGTTCCATGATCCCAGTTGATGAAAAGTTATGGCACAATGCTGAAGGGCATAAACCCAAGTATTTGTGTGGGATTATTAGAATATTAACTCCAATGTAATGAACTAATCACATCCACAAAACATCAGCCATGTCAAACACTGGTCAGAACAGATAATTTATCTGTTTAAAGCATGGCAGACAGAGCCTGGATCCACAAAAACTTAGATCCTTTTGCTATATATTTTGAGCATTTAAAAAAAGCTGCATAAAGGCCCGTGGCAACTTTACTTCTTGATTTTCAACATCACRTATTTCAGAATGTTACACAGCAAAGTGAGGGTTTTGTTTCCCTTTGTTCTGTTTTGTTTTACAATTGAAGCTGATTTTGCTGTGATTTAGAAGTRCAAAAATCAAGGGGTGTTGCCCTGAGTTTTCTGCCTTCTGTCTCTGTGCAGAAGTTTTCTCACGCAGCTTCATGTAAACAATGTTTATTCTTAGAATGTTTGCATTCTTCTCCTCTGAGAGAAGAAATGATTGATGGTGATGTCCACCATCCAGGTTGAGAGGTGGCGACCTCTGTAGCCAATCCCTGGACCTCTGTACAAATGTATAAAGGAGTTAGATTGTAAATAAAGTAAAGAAAATTTGTCCCCTTACTGCCATGCTTCTGTAYCTGCTCTCTTTCTGTCCCTGAAGTGGGACACACCCAGCCTCGGCTAGCAACAAATTGGGGTTACCTTATGCTCTTTCTCAGTGACCTATGAGTTGTGTGGAATCATGCTAATGAATTGCAGAGATATCTGCTGAGAAAACTCAACCAACAAAGGTACATTTTTGGAGATCTCCTTACTGGATAAAAAAATTATCTGCACTCCGAAAGGGATACCAAAGCCCTGGAAAATTCATGTTATGCTTCTGCAATGAGTTTTCCCTGACCTTTCTACTTTAGATGTGGCTGGCTGCTTGCATCGCATATGTAATTTTTTACCTTGATACCTCCCTATTATCTTTAGAGTATTACAGAGCACTTCATAAACCTGGAAATTAAATACTGATAGTGCRCTAAAGTTATCAGCAGTTATGCATTCAGCTGTAGCTTATGCTCACCTATGCACTTTARAATTCTTTTTAAGAGGAATGCTGGCAGGGTTTCCCAAATCCTGCCCTAACTTTAGAGAGGAGTGTTCCATACTGCCAACCAAACAGATCAGATTTTAGAGACATACAGGGGCTCTTTTAGCCCAAAACTACCCTTAAGTGTAAAGTATGACTCTCTGGCTCTCAGTGTCTTTGTGACTGAGATGTACATCCAGCTGTCAATCAGACTGGGTTGGAAGCATGACATTTCTTTCCTACTGTTCACACAAGCAGGAAAAAGAAAGAAAGAAACTTGCTCTATTATTGTTTCAATTTACACTAAAGTTACAAATCCATCATCCCCTCCCCCCTCYCATCTATTCCTTTTAACAATAGTGTTTAAACATTTTGAAGAGACCAGGTCTAGAAATTAGAGCTCAGACAGAGATTTTACCTGTATAACTTGGACCATTTCACCCTCAAATTTAAAAAGTAAACAAAAACAACGAAAACAAAATTTCTTTGTGATCAGCTGAATTGCTCTCTGGATTTATTTTCTTCATGGAGAAGAGCGGGAAGCCAGAAAAAACTACTTTCTAATTTAATGGTTTAACTTAATTGGGATAAATCAGTACTTGAGATAATGAYTCACTAGATTGCTGCTTTAACCTGACCTACTTCCATTATCTTCCAATCTCGACAACAAACATTTCTTTTATAAGTTTGTCCTCAGGGATAACAGTGGGCATCCCCTTCTGATGACTCAGTTTAGAGCAACCTCTGGAATCTCTAAAGGGTCCTGATGAATATTTTGTTTAGAGCCACTCCAGTCTCATTTTCTCTTTGCACCTCATATAATTGTGGTGCTGTAAAAGCCATTACAGTCTGGAGAGATCTGCAGTGGATGGTCTCTGTGGTTTGTTTGGTCACCTTTACATTGTGACTCTTATCACCCTATCAAATAAGCTTGGGAACCTCTCTAATCCCTCCTTCCTCATCTTCTGGACCTCCTTTGGCAGTCAATAGGACCCAGGTTTACCCCAGTCCAGCTTGGTCCCTGGTCTCTCCAAGAGCAAGGTGAGCACATCTTCCAGACAGGGAGTCTCCTATAGGCCATGTACAATGTACATTTATATACTGATGGCTACACAAACCTGACACACAGGGCACCCAYAGGAAGAGTGGAAGCACCAATTGTCTGACATCTCTGATGCATCAGGGTGGGTTTCTACTAGTAAAAAATATAAATGTGCACATATGAGGAAGATGATCTCCCCAGCAGCAGGGCTCACACTGCCCTGTCTCTGCCTCTGACCCCTGGACTCCTCCAGTCTGTCCCATTCCTGACATCTGGGCAAACAGACCCCTGCACCACAGCCCTACTGCAGTTGCTGGTCCAACCTTCACCCCCTTCACACTCCCCAGGATCCCCCAGTCCTGATATCTGACTGCCAGTGCTCTTGCCTCTGGAGATACACGTCTGCCACAACTCAGAGATGTGTCCTGGAGATCCACTTACCTCCTCAGCTCCCAGACCTCTACACCTGCTCGTCAGCTCATCTGGTTTATCTTTGCTATCCATCACACACTCGTTTGCACGCCCACCCTAACTCCAGTTACTGCAGCACAGACATGTAAAGCAAACAAAAAAATCCAACACTTGCATGAAGATCTTTGTATATGCAGTATATAAATTATATACTTTTGTCATGTCAAAATTGTMAAGGAAAAGTTATGAAAAGGATGGCACCTCGTGCGATGCTATTTTTTCATACCTTTCAAAATTTATTTTTTCATTCTAGTGTCATACACAGTGCCATAAATGCACCTGAAGGTCTTCAAATTAATGTCATATAATGTCACATATCAGCCACCAACAATTAACTAGGAGACTGTACTTCAGGTAACATGGTCACCTCTTCGTCTAAATTTCTTTGATTTTATCCTCTTGTTATGATTACTGGCGGTTTTCCACTTACCTTTACATAAAAAAGTAAGTATTYCTTAAGTGGTTTTTTGAATGTCTATGACAGTTGAACAATGGTGGGGTTTATATATATTTAATTTAAAAGCGATATTGCTCCCAAATAATGATGAAGTTGTCATCTTCTGACTTGCTTTAGATTTCCCAGCTTTATTTAAAAAAACATACCACATCAAAATTCTTCCTMCTTCTTTTCTACCTATCTCTCACTAGCAAAAGTTAGTAAGTTTTCTCAAGACTCAATTCACAGTTGGACCTCCAAATGATGCTGTGGCAGTGAAAATAATTGGGAGCCTTTGTTCCATTTCTCTTTGTCTGGAGGGCCAAGATATGATAATTCATGCTGTGTCTGATGTAGTACTTCTTTTCCAGTGCACGACCAAGGGAGAAGTCATAAAAAAAATCAAATTAAAAATATCTTTCTTCTTACAAAATAGGATATGAACTTAGCCTTGTCTGACTGATTACTCTCATATGTATGTTAGCCATATTCACTCCCCATGTGTACAATGAGGGTGGTTTAGCTCACAGTTATATAAATTTTAGCTAACATATGGTTCTGGGCTGAATTTACTAAACGTGGCCTAGTTAGGAGATTGATTTTTCAATCTAGCACTTACCACAGTAATTATTAACAGCAGATAAAGTAATTGGAAAACATCTCATGAGACATTTTATGAAGACTCAAAGATGTGTTCTGTCCTATTTATTCTTATCCTTTCAAGATACCACATTCTTTAAGTTACATCTTCTATATAAGGGTATTTTATGTTTATAAGATATACAACTGTATCCTTGGTATAGAGATTTACATGAAARTTTAAACAACCCATGAAATTAGATAATTTTATAGTAAATATAGAGCAGCTAATGAACAGCTGATTTTATCTATTTCCCTACAATCCTCCTTGGCTAATCTTTCTTTCACTTACACAAGGAAATTATTCAGTTCCCCAGTCACTTTCAAGTGGAAGTAAGAKGGCATTAAATAAAAATTTAAGAAGTGGTCAGACCTTAAAGAAAACAGTCTGAACAACCCCATAGCTGAGAGAGCCATGGGCTTTGTGCTGTAGAGGAGTAGCTCTGCTGGGCATCCAGCTGGGAGCAAATCACCTACACTGGGTCCCATTCTTTCACCTTTCCCTGTCAGGAAAAGAGCTATGGCTGTAGTTTGACCTTGGGCTGTACAGGACCTGTCACCTGAAGGGCTAGAGCACACTTGTCATCGTGTCACAGACTCAATTTTCGAAGCCAAGACTTTAACAAAGTTCTAAAAGAAACTGGAAATTTATATGGGCATTCAGGCAATCATTTCACTTCAAGATTTAAGATGGAAATTAATCCATATTTCCCACAGGAGTCGTATACAGACTTCTTCAGCACTTGAGCTACTCTCAGCATCGTACACAGAATAGAGGGTCCAGTGAACCCTGACTTTGATGTGGTACAGCAATTCCATATTYCTAACTCCTCCCTAAGGAACCAAGGTGGCTCACTGTGACCCCTACAGTGAGCCAGACTCACTAGTTGATTATATCCTGCTCCGAAAGCATCCTATATGATTAATGAGAATACTGCAGAGTAATAATTAAGCATCTTTGCGTGTTCAGATTGCAGAAACATGACAGACTGTGCTGAGGGATCTGCTCTAAGGGAAAGTAACTTCACTCATCTAGTCAGAGTCTATTCCACAGCCACAGAATTGACTAGAAGAATGAGAGACAGGAAATTTACTCTTTTACTGTGATACATTACTATTTCCAGACATGAAAATTGCATTTAAAAAAAAAAAAAAAAGGTGTTAGTACATGATCAAACAGTTTTCTTCCATTAAAATCACAGTTAGTCCTGTATCTAGAGCTGCATATTTGAAAATTGACAGCACTTTATGCTTAAAAAGGAAGAATTTAGAACAGGTGCAGCATTGTGTTTTTTAGAAAGTTATTCTGGAAACATGAATAATGCTATTCAGAAGGTTAGCCATCTGCTTTCTGAATATCTGTTGCTGCTGCAGCAATGTGAAAGTGGTACAAAGGGTTATTTCTGCAGTGGATTTAACAGAAAGCTTGTTCATTTTATGGAGAAAAGTATGTTCTATTTTCAGTCTGGTTTTAGTAAGTATGGGCAGAGTATGTGTTTTKTAAATATTATAAAAATGACTATAAYGTGGTGYGCTTCATTTGGGTAGTTTGCTTCCTGTTTTACTAAGATTTAGCAGAACATTTTGTGCAAGGTGAAAGCTAAAAGTCAGTATTTTTGTGATGTAGAATAGTTTTACTGAAATGGGATTATTTGCAAAATATAAACTGATGGAAGGGGAGTAGTTAGATCTGAAATGCTACCTACAAAGAGCATGCTTCTAGAGCATCYGCTGTGACATGAGTACAAAATTAGCATCTGAGACTCAGGGCAAGTGTCATCTGACAAGAAGGGAAACATGAGAGGGCAAGCTAACTTCAAAAAGCAGCAGAATCTGTGAGCTGGAGTCAGCATTTACAGGGGCGCTGTTATACCAGATTTATTAACAAGCTTTGGAAAATGACAGAAATACCACCTTTTAATGCTGTGAATAACAAGTAAATCTGTCTTTACAGGGACGAAACATTTTCATTATGGCACAGAGAATGAAACCTTCCTAGAAACTGACAGGAAACAAGGAAAACTAAATAACTGCTTAGAGACATGCAGGAGGAAAATAAATTTTGACAAGGTCAGGACAGAATTCATAGTGTGCTGTAAACATCACAACAAAAACGGCAGATGCACTGCTGGGTACCAGGGATCCAGCAGTCACAGCTGCCCTAAACACATATTTACAGCACTAAAACTTCTACAAGTATTTAGTGAGTGACAATGAGGGTCCATTTATAGCAAAGGGATTTAAAACTTGCATCACACAGAATGGAGTTAAGCACTGGAGCGATGGTAGAGGAAACAAGCCCACTGCGAGTGCAGGAGATAGAAATCAGACACACAAAGCAATTTGCCTTGCTCAGCTGGAGTAGAAACACTTCAGGGGAGAAAACAGTGAAATTCTTTCTAGGTGGCTGCTGATGTGCTCTGCCAGACTGACCAGAGATCAGCTCCCCACAAGGAGGGGTCTGTGTTGTACAGATGAGACAATCAGGAGCAGGGATACCTCACTTGCACTATCAGGGCCCCAATTACTATCAGAAATACCAACACAGCTCCCCCTGTGAGCTGTGAAAGCAGAAGGACAAACCTTTTCTCTGCTGTGGCCTCCCTGGGTGTATCTGAAGAAGGCACTCACTGCACAGGCACAGGCTTTATCTGCTGCCACAAGGGAATCAATCAATGAGAGCTGACCAGGACGACAGGTCTGTCCTGGAGCTTCAGGCAGTGCGACAGGAAAA
Organism: Mixornis gularis; assembly: GCA_003546035.1. Classification (NCBI taxonomy): domain Eukaryota; kingdom Metazoa; phylum Chordata; class Aves; order Passeriformes; family Timaliidae; genus Mixornis; species Mixornis gularis. Next base: position 6,127,870 of record QVAJ01000013.1, on the reverse strand, counting down.
AAACTAAATTTCAGTTACAAGCCTGAAGTAGGTGATCTTCACTGTATAAAGACTATTTGGACTAGTTAACCAAACATTGTATTTTATATTCATGAAGGAGCTCAATTAGTTTTGATAGAAGTGCAACAATCTGATCTTTCYTTGTTATGGAGTTTAAGGCTGATCAACTTTCATATTCCTTTAGTACAGGGTTTTGGTTGCATAATTTCTTTTGTTTGCAATTCTTTATTTCTATGGCAAATAAAACTGTCCCTGATCTCTAACTCATCACGGTACTGAGGAATGAGGAGATCACTCATGATGAAAATTAAATATTGCACTAATAAATAATTATTTACCAGATAGGAAAACTACTTCTTAGCAGTCTAAAATAGTTAGRCAAAGAAAGGAATCTATAGTGATATGCATTTGAATTTCCCTTCACTCAGATCAGAAAAGACTCCAACCAAGAATGCCTTAGAAATTTCACAATTTATCAGCCTTCCTCTTGTGTACAAAACATCGGATTAAAATTAAGGATTAGGAACACATTATTTAATTAGGAATTAGAAAGTTGCAGATCCATTACTAAGATTCACAAATCCTATCCCTTAGCAGTATTTCCTTTCTGTAGTTCCTGGGTGGGGAGGGAAGATTTTTTGAGGCTTAGGGCAAACAATGGATGTGTGAGATTTCTAAACCACAGGAGATTAAACATCTACAGCAGAACTGTCTCACTGGAGGGAAAACAACTCCATCCACATTAACTGGGAAAACATTTGGGCCAACTAGGGCAGCACTACAAGTCCCACAAGTGAATAGTGACTGAGCTTCCTCTTGGGCTCCACTGTAGAAGTCAAGCCTCACACCATTTATAGAAAAGCTTGTCAACAACTGTCTGAATTCAACACTTTTTTGTGAATAATGGCAATTCATTTCCTTTTTTTTTCCTTTTTCCAACTCCACTCTGGGGGGGAAAAGAAAAAGTTCCTTTGATTCTGGCATGCAAATAGTGCTCTTTTTGCATGCCCACAGGTACTACTCACAATTTCTGCCCCCTAGAAAATTCAGTTGGTATAAAGTTTAGCTCATTTCTCAATTAATTTGCATGATACAAATTGGTCATGATTACCTTGTACAGGAATTATTCATAGATTTACTGGAAACATGCCTGTAATTGTTATGCTGTGTACAGAAATATAATGGGTGAAAAAAGAACAACAAATAGAATATTTAAATAAAATCTTAAATAAATCAAATCTAGAGTAGATAGACATGTTAGATTAAACCTAGGATGGAATTTACCAGGGTAAATATCCATCTTGTGCAACCTGGATGGATTCCCTCTTCAGTCACTCTTCAATATTAACGCTAATACTAATATCAATAAATATTAATACTAGTGCTTTAGTTCATTGTAACACAGATATTTAAAAGAGATCATTGTGAACAATTTTTAAAAGTGCCTTTATACAAACTATGTAAGTAGAATTTTCTTCTGTTGTTATTATTATCCCTATTAGTAGCACAAACTATCAGTATATCAGTTGCCCAGTTTCTTGAAGAAAGGAAGTAGTGAACTTGGAAAAATTGTTTGAACTGAGAGATAATTCCGACCTCTGACTGTCTTTGGTCAGGGAAGCCATTTGAATGCAAACCCTTTAGTGATGATGGATAAGCAACACGCTGACTTATCATGTAAGAAGAAAGAACTTGATAAGGAATTGACGTTAATAAATTAAAGGCTAGAAGATTCAAAGGGAAGGAAGGCAAGGTGGAAAATCACAGGAAAAAAAATTAAAAATTAGTGGAAGAGAGCAAAAAGCATAGGAAGAATGGTAAACCTTATATACKCTTAAGTTTTATTTGAAGATGTTAATTTAGGGAATTTTGCCTGTGTTTGTTATCCTGTCTCTCAACTGTGCTCATGCCAAAGGGTGTTTGTAGCAACACCATTATCACCTTTATGTCCTGAATCTTAAATCATGTTAAATGGTCATGGTCCATGACATTTTATCAGCATAAAACTCTATCAGAATTTAACCAATCCAATAGAAATACACCCTTGTATCCATGCAGGATCAATGCATACTGTTAGGACAGTAACGATACTACTATGAAACTGAGCACTCTTTTTAAGGTTTATTTGTATCCCAAAAGTAGAATTATAACATTTGGGAACAATTCCTGATCATACTCCAGGGTCAATCTGACCATCAGTAAAAATGGTTTATATCATATATATATATATATAAAATCTTTATATATATATATAAAATCATTTTATATATCTCACATATATATATACATTTATCATATATGTATATATAAAAATATCACATGCAGGTTTGAGATGTATATTCATGAATGACTTAGCAAGTATTTGTCTGATGGATCATATTTCATAATTTCATTGGAAGTTTTTTCAGTTCCAGTTATATATCTGGAAATGCAAACAAATGTAAATGTCTGCATGTGAGATAACCCTCCATATTTATGACAAAATCTGTGGGTTTTGCTTTTCAGATCTTTTTCTTTCCACAGAAATTCTTAGTGGAGGTTGCATTGGGTTTATATAGCAGTATTTTGGCTGCTGGAGTAGCTTCTGTGAGAAGGCACCAGAAACTGCCCCCATTCCTGAAAAAGCCAGGTTCACTCAGCTCCAAGTCAAGCCTACCACCAGCCAAAGCTGAGGCCATCAGTGACAGTGGTAGCACCACTGTGATAACGAATTTAAGAGAGGTTAAGAGATGCTTTTGGCAGGAGTAATGGCCCATGGAGAGGCAGAGTTTCTGGCAGGAGCTGTGCCATGTGGGGGTCCCACGCTGAAACAGCCTGTCGCTGAAGGACTGCTCTATGGAAAGGAGCCACGCTGGAGCTGTTCTGGAAGAGCTGCAGCCTGTGGGAAGGACTCATGCTGGTTTCCTGGGAGAGACACTCCATGCTGGAGGAGGAGAGTGTGAGGAGGAAAGAGCAGCAGAGATTAAGCGCTATGGACTGACTGCATCACTCAATTCCCCATCYCCCTGCACCACTCAGGAGGTAAGGCTGAAGCTGAACCTGGGAAGAAAGAAAGGAAGGCAGAAGGTGTTTTGTTCTCTCTTACAGATGGTTGGCAATACATTAAATTATTTTCCCCAAGTCGAGTCCATTTGCCCATGACAGTAAAAGGTAAGTAATCTCCTGTCATTATCTCAAGCCAAGAGCTTTCACTGCACATTGTCCCTGTGTCTAGTTGAGGGGAGGGAGTGACAGAATGTCTTAGTAAACACCTGGTGTCCAGCCAAGCTCAACCAACCACACAGGCTTTAAAGTATTATTCTGCAYAGTAGCACTGAAAAGTTATTTTTGTCTTGGGTGATCCAGAATATCTGACTACCATTTTAGAGTGGTTATCTGAATTTCTGTCAGAAATTGGCTTTGAATGCCAGAACAGTAGAGAGTCTTTTTTTTGTTTTTTCCTTTCTACAAGAGAAAWTTAAACACAGTAAACTCGTTATTCTTAGATAAAAAAATGAGAGAAATCATGGCCCAGTTTTCTCCACTCCATAAGAAAACAGCACAGTCTACATTTTCTTGCAAAGCTAAACATTTCGGCTGTTTGTTTATTAGCATTTCAGTGAGTGTTATTTTTATTTATCTTAAAAGATGCTGAAAGGTAAAGGCTCAGTCCTGTTTTTCTAAAATACTTTAAGTTATGGGCTRGGTCTCTCTTGTTGGTTATGCTTGTATATACTGTATTAAGGCTTTTCACTTTCCAGCTTTCCCCTCCTGGTGAAATACAAACCCTGTTCAGCTGAGTCAGCACAGCTCTCTCTGTGGCACCTTCTGCACAGGAACTTGTCACTTACTCATTTTAGAGTATTATCTAGTGTGTGATAAACTCACTGGGAAAAAAGCAAGGTCTAGGAAAAACGGTGCTCAGAAATCTTTTAAATGAGGTTTGCCGCCAGGGAAACCGTGACATGAAATTCCACCCTGGGATCTCCTGCTCACCCTCAGYTACCCCCCACCACGAGGGCAATTAGCTCCCAGCTTTATCGATGAGAAGAGTGTGTGTCAAAGCAAAGGCACAGAAATCTTCTGTGCAGYTCTTTACTAAGTGACCCCAAAAGGCACATATTTCAAAGCTGCTGTCAAATTTCTGTCACATGCAGCTGCTGTATTTACTTACACTTGGCTATATCTAAATGTAACTTGCTTTATGAATCCCTCTACATAGAGAACTAGATAGTTAAAGGGTAGTGTAGGAAAGCAACAGGGCTGGGAAAGACAAACATTGATGTTGTTGCATATCCATGCTTGTTTTAAAATTAGTCAATTTTTTCTGCTTCATTACGCATACTTTGTTTATCAGATAATTATTCAGCTGTCTGAATGCAGTCATTCTTGTTATTAACACAGTTTAAATTGAAATTAACCTTCTTATAGCCTATAGTCTTTTATAAAGAATGATCTTCATGTCTGTAGACTAATTGCGCTGAGAAAGTTCACTGCAAAGACATAATTAATAGTCCATAATGTTTGGAAAGGTGACATTTCCTACTTTCTTTGAATTCTCAGTTTGGTATTTGGAAGCCAGGATAAGGTTCTGAATCCAGGATATTTAATCTGGAGTGGTGTCTAGTCGATAGTTAACTGAAACTGMCTCCTTTCCCCTAACAGCAATAAACCAGAAAGGACTAATTACCCCTTTTTATAGGTGCAATTTGAACTTAAAACTCTAGAGAGAGCACAAGTATTAAACCACAGTTATAGTCGATTTTGCCATCTGCACCTTAAAACTTGGGCTGTGGAACCAGCAAAATAATRCACACAGCACTGAGATTCCCTACACAAATTTGAGGGTTGTTGTAGGCAAAATTTTCAGCAGACTGTGGTAATTCAGGAGTATTTTCTGAATCCCTGTAAAATCGCTTTATTTAAATGAATGCATATTCCATTTAATCCATCATTAGTACTTAATTGGAGCTCACTCATYTAAAGATGATGTATTAATATTTTTRKGAATTTAATGAACCTCTCTGTATTAATACATTTTTTTGCTTAAGTCTATGTGAAGAAAGAGGCCTTAGGTTATTCCTCCAGGAAGAATGGCAACCACCACTTTTCTAAGCCTAGAACTTATTCCAATATGCTTGTTTTCTTCTGGTGTTTAATATATTTGTTTTCCATTAACAGGCAGGATCTGCTACCATCAATGTAAATCCTCAAGCTTAATACTTTTCATTACTTCTGTTTTACTGCTAAGTTGCAAAATTCTGGACGTTTCCTTATCTTTGTAGTTGTTTGCATAAATGAGAAATTATTAAATTTGAGGTTGGTTTCTTAAATATGCATTTTGGTAGTCTGGAGTTTTCAG
>QVAJ01000013.1:6084746-6121772 GCA_003546035.1 Mixornis gularis | reverse complement strand
GCGCCGGCCCCCCTCCCTCCAGAGTAGACAAGAGATAAAGAGGAACAACCCCCCAACTGTTTTCAGCAGATGAAAATGGAATATACAATTTAGGCCCATAACYCAAGACACCACCTCACAAAAWKTTCCTGAGCTGGTRCACTCATCAGCACCTGGTATGATTGTGGCCCTTTAACTGTATAGACATCCACTTGAATTGTCTTGTGTCTAGAAGATCTTTGTGTCCTCACTCTGAACTGCTCAAAAAACAGAACAAACTTATTTTTGGACAGTATTTTTCCCAAGTTTGTTTGTTTTTCAGTTATTTTCTCTTTTTCCATRCTTTCGAAATAAATAGACAATCCAGAATTATATGAGAAGAGAAAAGTCAGAATTTGTCACCATTTTCCTTGACATAACCTCAGTCTTTTGAGAAAAAGATTTGGTTTGCTTTTGGGTGTGATTTTGGGGGTTTTATTTAGTATAGGATCATTGAAGTTTCAGGGAAAAAAGTCCGATCAATAGTTGTAATATTTCAGAGGATAAAAAAATCCACAACCTTCTAGGAACTCAGCTTTCCTTTCTCTGAATGTATGTGGATGACACTATTTTGTTCTATTAACTGACATAACATCAAGACTGAAAAATGCTGGACTGTGTGTTTTTCTTAGGTATGACTTGAAATGAAATTAGGTTTCAAAGAGGTTTTATCTTCACTTGATAGTAGCCTGGAAATTGAAAGATGGGCTCTTGTTTTTTTGAGACAAAAGCCAAAGAGGAAAAGAATAATGTGAATTTATTACTAGTGCAAGGTAAACTTTGGACAAGACAATCAAGTGAAACTTGATTTTGAGCCATTCCTGCAAAGCATTTGGGGAAAGAGAGAACTTATTAGTACTTCATGAAGTCATATATTTGCATGTGCATCTGTTGCTGTCCATAAAGTTGGTTCATCCATGAATGTCCTTAATTTACATTGAAAAAAAGTTTATAAAATAATGTATAGGGTAGTCTTAGGTGATTTAAAAACAATATTTGACAATTTTCAATTTATTTAAATCCCTCTAYTGTACATATGCAAGAATTAATCTCCTTTTTTTGAAAAGATGTCTCACTGTCTTTCCTCTGATGATCATCTAAACCTGAGTGGAGCTTGAATTCTATCTTGCACTTGCTTAAGTCACTAGATGCTCAGCTTAACTACACAGTGTCTTACCACTCCATGTAGTAGCCAGAATGTACAAAAGCATATGAAGCATCTCTTAAAAATAAAGCAAAAAATGTATTTCATAAATTTCCAAAGTGCTTGAAAAACTTTTTCAAATACTATTTTGTTAGAATAACACCTTAAGATTTCTTTCTTTCACTCACTATAATTGCTTTCTATAATTGCTTAGTTAAACAAAATAGACACAAAAGTAGAAAATATGCCATTTTGTTTACAAAAAAAAAATTGATCTATCAATCCATTGTTTGTGACTTGTAAGTTCTTATAAGTTTGTGATTTATAAGTTCTGACAACATATGATTAGGACTGAGTGTCATCTCRAAATTTGTTAGAGAAGAAGTTGTCTAAAAATAAGATAGATTTGTGAAAGTTAAAATAAGATAACAGGAAATCTTTGCAAAGTTGTATGAATTAATTGAGATTGGATTGTGTAGAAATCCCTTTAGTTAATGAGATAAAGACCATTCTTTTTAAATTCATTTGAAAGAAAACAAAGTGTGAAATCTGGAATAACCCTATTTTTGTAATCTGGAGAGTGTATGAAAAATTGCCAGAAATCTTTTTTATGGAGGATTTTCAAAAGACACCACAAATCTTCCCAAATCAGAAGGCAAAAGCTTCATAAAGCCAGAAAAAAAAAATAAACAACCAAGGAAAATGTAACTCCTTAAATCAGTATTTTTCATCAGATTTTGGCAAAGCTGGGGGCAATAAATGACAGCAGAAATCATGGCACTGGATCTAACATATTGAAGATGATAAATTTTCTAGGCCCAGCAATGTTCCTCCCTCTTTTCTGTTGCATCCCCAGACCWTCCAGTTTATTTTTAATATCTGCCCTGGGACAAAGTGGTTTCTGTTGATTTACATTGCCTCAGAGCACTCTGCTTGCCAGTCCTGTTGGCTGATGCTGTCCTCCACRAGCTGTAGTTGCAACATGAGGATGTGTCAAGAGACAGAAAAAGGAAATTTAGAATCTGGGTAAAGAAAGGGCAKACTGGTCAGAAACTTTACCCTGAATCGTGATTTTGTCCTCCCACACAYGCACAATTTGTACACAGAGAGATTCTCTTATGCATAAATTTCATGACACACAGAAGGAGGTTGAGCAGCCTACTTGGTACAATACTTCACTTTTCTGAATATTTATCTTGAGGGTTTGGATCTGCAAGAGCAAGTGTGAATTGAAATTGCAGCCATCTCAGCTGGAGACGGGATTTGTTGTGTGTGAGAACATAAGATTCCCCTCCAGTCAAACACACAGACGCAATGGCATAGCCCCAAGTCGCGTAATGTTCTCTGTGGTGCCTCTCATTTGGCCAACCACTGCTGAGCTGGCTCAGCAGGAAGGCTTTGCCTCTGCAAATCCATCTCCCGTGGCCAGGGATGGGGGGAATGCAATGATCCTTTGTAACAGCTATTTTTGAGAACAGTCTGGTGTGGCCTGACAGAGGTCGAGGAGGTACCTGGTTTGTCTAAGATGTCGGTTGTGGTGGCAGAGGGGGGTCCTGGGGCTGCTGTCATAGGGAAAACTCTCACAATTTCTCCACTCACACAGGAATGGACCGAATTACCTGGAGATGAAGAGATCAGCTGACAGAGCAGATAATAAAAAAATGTACTTTGAATTTTTTGGGGCCTAATGAGAGAGGGGATTGTCTCACTCTACTGTGTTCTGAGGTGGCCTCACCTGAAGACTTGTGTGCAGTTTTGGGCACCACCATTTAAGAAAGATTTAAAGATATTAGGRACTATCCAAAGGAAGGCCACAGGGATGGTGAAGGGTCAGGAGGAGAATCTGTATGAGGATCAGATGAGGGCACTTGGTCTGTTCACCATGAAGGAGACTGAGGAGAGACCTCACTGCAGTTACAGCTTCCTTGTGAGGGGAAGAGAAGGGGCAGGTACCAATCTCTTTAATCCCATGACTGGTGGCAAGACCCAAGGGAATGCCCTGAAGCTGTGTCAGGGAAGATTTGGGTTGGATATCAGGAAAAGTTTCTTCACTCAGAGGGTGTTTGGGCACTGGAAGAGGCTCCCTAGGGAAGTGGTCACAGCATCAAACCTGATAAAGTTCAAGAAGAGTTTGGCCAACACTCTCAAGAACATGGTGGGACTCTTGTGGCTGTCCCATGAAAAGCAAGGAGCTGGACTTCGATGATCCTTGTGGTCCCTTCCAACTCAGGATATTTTATGTTTTTATGATTCTCATAATGTAGGAGCCATAATCGAGCTTTTCCCACAGCAAATGCAGGGTCTCTGAGTCATAATAAGAGGAAAGCCAATGTTGTAGGATTTCTTGTGCCAGAAACTAAGATGGACCCTCTGAGGGGCACAGTCGAGCCCTTCAGCCAATAACAGCACCTCAGGAAAAGCCTGTGTAAGGAAGCACAGCCTGGTGGTGAGGGGAACAGTGTGAGAGACAGGAGCTGCAGCAGGGATCCCCTGCAGCCCCTGGAAGGACCATGGTACAGCAGAAGAAATGAGTGAGAAGGAGCAGGACTGGCACAACCCCATTCCTGTAGGGCAGGGATTGGGTGTAACCCATRGTGATATCAAGGTGAGGAGAGACCTGCTTGGGGTGAGGTTCACCCACGTGGTTTTCATCTTATTCTCCCCCCCTCCTCAGCATGTTGAGGTGGGGGAGATATTGGCTGAGTGGGCTTCTGGCAGGCAGCCAAGGTTAACACATCCCAAGGTTAAAACACCATTCTCACTTTATCTGGGATGAAACTGGTTTTCATAGAGATGAGTATAACCTTTTTAGTAAGAAGCCATATGCAGAGTCAGTAATTTGTTGTTATTATTAATTTCTGTAATAGAAATCTGTGCTACATTTTTTCATCTGAAAGTTTGCATTGTTATATCAGGTCATAAAAGAAAACAATGTATCTGCCTTTTTGCTTTAAAATTTAAAAAGTAACTTAGAACAAAGGTAATGTCTTCCCAAAACCAAAACACAACAGATACATATAAATAAACACAGATACACATAAGATAAAATAAAAAGATCATAAATCACACCAAAATATGGCAGAAATATAAGCAAAAAGTACAGATGGAATATGTCCTGTGATTTTCTTTAAGGAACATCATATTCAGGTAGTAAGAACAACCTACAGATTGTTGAGACAACACCAGTTCCAACAGAAAAGAAATTATTTGATTCTCTAATCATATTATTACACATTTATATTAAATTAAGGGATATAATTCTGTACACAGTACTTTTCATTGCRATTGCACAGTAATTTGCATCTTGCTCAAAAATTTTCACGCTGTACAAGAAAACCTAATCCATGATAATCCATGGTGTTACAGGTGATAGGTAACATGTGATAGGTTACATGGTGATACATGTAACCTATACATAGGATACATGGTGTTACAGGACACTTAGTAGAAATTTCTGTAATATTCTGAGTAACATGCTAAAGGATTTCTTTTCCATAATAATGCTCAAGCACATACAGTGTAGTGAAATAGTAGCTATACTATTTCTTATTTTTTTTTTGTCTGGTGATGGAAACATTGCTGCAGGTTTAAAGGTGTGAGGMTTTTCATATCCTAGGAACAAGACATCTGGGGTTTGGAAGGGATGTTTTTGGTTGGTAAGTGCCATTTTTATATAAACTAATTAATTAACAGCCTCAACTGTAATCATCCAGAAATAAAATTTAATTACACTCATATCTATCAAAATGGTTCCAAGAGGTTTCTTTCTATTTCATTCCACTGACAAACTGTCTATTTGTTTATAAAGCATCATAATTGGGGCCCAATATTTTAGGTGATGTTTTCATTACACACGCTTTTCAGTGTGTCTTCATGGCTATACCCATATGCCCAAGGTTTTTGCTCAGATTCAGTTTTCTCTGTCTTGACACAGCATTTTATAGTATTGCATTTTGAAGGTGTTTTGTAATAGGTTACAGTATTTTGTACTTTTGAATAGTTATGCTTTGAAGAATCATGTTTTATAATGAAAATGTAATCTGTTTATGCTTTCCATTTTAATTCTACTACTTCCACGTGATTGCTGGGATCATGTTTATGGGAAACAGTTTTGACTTCTAAAAGTTTAATAAATTGAGATTTTATTATGTTGAAAAATACAGATAAAGGCAGAAGTCTAGGATTCYTCAAGTATGAATAAGGCTTTAAAGTCTCTGAAAGATTCAGGTAAAARTATTGGTAAGAATAAAATAAATAAATCTGGTTTTGTAGTACAGCTGTACAGAGAGGCTTAAGGTGATACAAATATTTTTGGATGGATAAGTGAGGGCTGTGTTTCAGAATTAGTGACTGTTGGTTTTCTTTGAGGCTGTCACAGCTGACCATAGTCTCAGTCACATTTTCCTTTACTCTTCCTTCTGTAAGGAAGAGTGTAAAGGAGTGAAGACGGAACAGTTGCACTTGGTTTTCTTACAGAAACTTAAAATGTTTGCAGACCAGSATTCTYTTTGTGTGCAAAGAAGACYGTGTGACACACAAGTTGAGCAGTGMGACACTGGTYTGAATGCATCATTTCCCCCATCTTCTTTTCTTTCTAAATCTACTACAGGAGAAAGTTTGCAGGGATGTGAAAAGGTCAGTAAGTGGAAAGAGATTGTTGAAGGGAGGTAGTAGCAACTAGAGGGAAGACACAAACAGCTCAGCAGCTTGTTTACCTGTGTATTAACAGTGGTATTGCAAACCCAGGACTAAAATTCCTTCCTGAATGACCGCACTTCCTACTACCCACAATTGTGTAGCAGGCTCCTGCATCTGGAGAGTTCCTGGAATATGCACTGCATTTATTGTCCCARGACTCTCTAACGCATGTAAACTCCTTAGCCAAGGATATAATCTACARCTATACAAACCAAAGGAAAGCATTAGGAGAAATAAAGAGCAGTATCCAATGTGCCAGATGCCGGCTGAGTCAGGAAATATCAGTAGTGATAATAATCCCAGGAAGCAGGCCACCAGCTATGCTATAAAGAGATGCACAGGGAAAAGACTAGGAACCATCAATAAACCCCAAAATTCTTTTCCAAACTAAAATGAAGACACATCCTGTCCTGATCTGTAATAACTAGTTAAAATAGTAAAGGGGCAGGTTGAAAGAGGTCATTTTTCCATGCTGTGTAATTGATGATAGAGAGGGGAACACTCCTTCTTCCTAGGGCTTTTGTTGAGGAGAGAAGCTTCTACTGATATAGCTAAATGGGTGGGGATTATTGTTTGTTACTTTTTATTTGTTTTTTGGTTTGTTTGTTTGTTTTTTTTAATTTTTATACACCAATACTTAACTGTAGTAAAATCAGCTTTTAGGTAGGGCTCTGGAGCACAGAAAAGAAGGGCAAAAATCCTCCTCTCTATTGGACTGCTCAAAGATGTTTGCCATATTTCAGGATGATGCTGGGGCCCAGTCCTGCACTGAGATTTAACTTCTTCCTCCATTCTTTTACMTGATGAACTTCCACAGCTGACAGTGAAAGGCAGATGGGAAATCTTGTCTGTCACTTCARTACTGTTTAAATTCCAAAACAGAGGCAAGCCATTCCCCCCACCTGAACTCTGCCCCAGGGCTCTGCTGATTCTTCAGTGAGGGCATTACCAGGCTAAACAGAAGACTAATTAGCCCGGACTGTGTGTTCATTTGGAATATATGCTTTGGTATTGCAGACCCCAGCGAAAATATCAGTCAAGCACCTCAGTACTCACCATCTGTCTGTCAGGGCTGTGCTGGTTGACATTGTTCTCATTCAGGCACGTACCTGAAGTTCACAGTCAGGTAAATGTGTTTAACGTGTGCTGGGGAAAGTCACTGTAATGAGGATTSTCAAAGGTACAGCAACAGCACTGGGTATGGTAGGAACTTCTGGATGTAYGGTCCCTTTGCAGTTTCATTAGCATAATTGGAACTGGAACTTACTTTAGTGCTACTCAGATTTGGATTGATTGTATAATTGCACGATAATAGTAATGCTTAGCACTTTAGCCGTWCTTTACCTGGACAGAAAGCTGTGCAAACATTAACTAAATAATCTTCACAGTGCCCCTGTGAGGTCGTAATCAGAGATGGRAAAGGCCCATCACTACGTCATAAAATCCTGTTCTCTTGCCAGGGCAGCATACGTTCACCCAGCAGAGGACACAGAAGACACTAAATTACTGCTACATTCAATCTCTGCTCCCCTTGTGACATTATTTCAATCTGGGGCTTCCCTGAGACTGTGAAGAGGCTTTACAAAGTTTTTAAATAGCTTAAGAGCTCCAGTGCTCTTTTTTGATAGAGGTAAACCAGGTTTTTAGCGTCCTTCTCCTTGCCTACTTTTCAATGTCAGCAAAGAGAAGTGTATTTGATTCTCCTCAAAAAGAATAGAGAAAAGGATGAAACTATTTAAAGGTGGGTTCACGGTTTCTTGCTTAGAATGAAAAGAGACAGGAAAGACTCCTGCCACTCCAAAATAAACATCCCTAATACTAGATAGCTGCCAACAGTTCAACACTGAAGATATAAAAGTGAGACATTTCATCAGTAACTATATAAAATCTCTTTCCATTACCAGTTGCCTTGATAGAAGCACCACTCAATGTTTATATCCTGCATTTCATCAGGTTTCCAAGGTTGCAAAGCTCTTTGAATGTAAAATACCTGCTCAAAATACAATGATTAGTGCAACAATAACCTTCACCACTATCAATCTTTGTCTTTTTAATGTTATTTTGACCAATTGTTTCCCTTGACAGTTCCTATACTTTGACTATAATAGTGACAAAACAATTATATCCTCTGAATAAGCCCTAAAATTGTACCCATGAAATAACATTCAGAGTGTTCAAGGCCATTTTATTTCATTTGCATGAATATTCATGCATGTATATMTATGGAAAATGCAAGTCTCAGGGGCACACGTGCTCTGGTTCTGATGCTTGTGGCATTAGCAATCAGTCTGCTCAGGGAAGTGAGCCACAGGAAATAGAAGGAGCTATTAGTCTGGGGAAGACCAGTTCCCTGGCCAGAGTTTGTTCCCTTTACACCTGAGCAGAAGATAGACTTCATACAAGCTTTGGCAATTTTTTCTTAAATGAATGTTAACTTCATAATAATTTCTTAATTTCTTTTCAATATGAAGAGGTTTGGATGATTTAAATTTGTGTGTCCATAGGGATTTTTTGTTGTTGTTGTTGTTTTTTATYCCTATAAAAAAGGTGGGTTTAAGTCTAAATAAGATATGTAGAACACAGTAGATAAATTTCTCCCTGAGTTTTCTACTTTAAGAGTATTAGTTTYGGACCAATATCAGTAACTCTGAAACTCCAGGCTGTAGAACTTGAATAACTAAGGCTCTTGAATTATCCACAAAGACCAGACTGGAAGGTGAGACAAGTAGAAGCCAGAAAATTGCAKGCACTTACCTGAGATATTGTGCTGGTAAACATGAAAGCCTTACATACTTCTTAGTTTCTTTGGCTAGTAATTTTCAAGTAATATTCACTATAGAACCTTACAGAAATCATTGTCTGTGAGTGGAATAGAACTCTTGTAAACAAAAGTTTTGAGATTTTTTCAATTACCAGAGTTTTGCTGTGGCTTTGTTATCAATCTCAGTTACCAGAGTTTTGTTGTGGCTTTGTTATCAATCTGTAATGTTGCTTCCAATCTACTTTGCTGTAACAATGGAAACATGTGAATTATTAAGAATCACAGGGAAAAAGATCTACTTGAGTCACATTAACTGTAGTATTAGATTCTATGTTAGCATGAAGTTCTTTTTCCCAAACACATTCGAGACCAAGTGTTTATTTCTATCCATCAAATTTTATTGAACTAATAATAGTTGCAACTATCCATTTTCAATGTTAACAGCTGTCTTGGTGTCCTAATTATTGCCAAGTAGCTTTGAATAGGATTCAGTCACATCCATGGCATAATGGTGGTTATTTTTCATTTTTATTATTAATTAGTAATTTTAGAGATCATATATTATTTAAAAATGGGGGGAAAATGAGTGACTTAGTTGGTGAACTGAGTGCCTGCTTATGAACATTTCCCTGAGTGTATAAATATTGTAAAAATACTAAAAAGAGATATAATTACTTCAAAGTACATCAATGCAACAAAATGGGGTTTATTTCTTTTAATATAGCTATCTTTCATTCAGCTACAGATAAACCTAGTTTGAGGTAGTCGTAGATTAAAAAGACCATTTATATACTATTTTTGTATTTCTGCCCTGATTTTAGGCAGCACATTTTTCTAATACTGAACAAAATATCTCAAAGCCTTGACTAAAATTAGAACACCACTATGAAAAGTGCTAGTCAAATAGAGCAAGATAACTGGCATGGTTTGAAGAACTTAAAATTTCAGTATTTTTAATTTTGGATGTTTAAAATACACTAGCAAAATAAAAGGATCATGGACAAATTAAGAAACATTTTCAGTTCATTTGAAGATCTTTTATTATCTAGTCTTGTTTATTTTAGAAAGCACACTTTGAAACTTTTTTTTACACCTCAGTAAGGACCTAWAAAATAACAAAACTGGAACTTGAGTCATGAGAACTTTGGATCAGATTCATGGCAACTWAGTGAGAACTGGTGTCTTAGTTTGGAAAGACAGGTGTCTGCCAGGGAAAAGCTGGAGCTTCCCTTGGAATGGAGAATGTAAACCCCCTCCCTCCAAATTATTATAATTTTGAAATTAAGGGGCTTTCAGGCAAAGATGTGGGATTAGGAATAACAGTGATCTACTAGTAATATTAAAAATATAGTAGTAAAAAAAAAAAAATCACCCAAAAAACAAATTAAGAAAGAAAGAAAAACACTGAGTCAGAACACAACCTGGCGCCGTGTTGGTCAGAGTGTTTGTAGCAGTCCAATTAAGTCCTCCTGGAGTGACAGATGTGGTTCTGTTGGAGCAGAGATGATCCTGTGGAAGGGTGTAGTCTTCCTCTGAAGGTCCAGTGGTGGTATAGATGGGTCTGGTCTYCCTCTGGGAATCCAGTGGAAACATGCTATGCTGGTGTTCTGAATCTCAGATTTTATCCAGGTAGAAATGCTTGGCTCCTCCCACATCCAATGGGATGATGTAATGTTATTAGTCATGCAGTGAGCCTTAATGGCCCATTAACAGAAGATATCACCATGGAGGGAAGATGGGTTTTGGAAAAGACAAAAAAATCACTTCTCCAACTGGTTTTAACAGCTGGTCCACTAACAGAAGACACCTGCCCCCTCCCCCTCAGATTTATGAGATAAAGAAAAACACCTCTTCAACTGGTTTTAACAGATGGGAATATAACACATTTACGTTGCAACCAAACTGTTATCTAAGTGAAACAGCAAAATGAGGTGATGTCTTAATTCCCCAAGTACTTCACTGACAAGCCCTTGAGAAAAAGTCAAGCCACCAAGCTGTCACTATGGTGCTGCATGCATCAAAGCCTTGGCTGAGTGTGACATTTCAGSATGGACCTTTGCCAATTTAGATGCCTCTTTTCTTCAGTGTATCAGAGGCACATGAGGATAGAAATTTCCTTCTTAAACTGTTCTAGCAGAAATTAAAAGTAGTGGGAAGATGGGATGGGATAGGCCATGGCAATATTTTTGTATTGGAGTAGGAAATTACATTTGTRTTATTATGAGTTTTGAGATAGCTAACATGATAATAATAATAACATGCAGGACAAACTTGGCACTGCATATCAAGGGCAAAGTCTTTCTGTGGGAATGAATTTATACATCAGTGATGCAAGAAATTAAAAACTTGAATAATTTTTTATAGACTAGAATAAAACAAATGTTGGAATTGGACCTTGATACAGCAGCTGATAAAGGCTACTATGTTTCATAAAAGCACAAAATGGTGATGGTCATTCCTTCTTGTTCTGAACTTAAATTATCCTGTAAATTGGACTGCYCTTATTCAAAATATTTTTTTAAAATAATTATTTACGTTTGTTTGGATAATTCCAGTACATTTAATATGTTTATCATATCTGATGAATGAAGTTAATGGATGTTAAATTCGTGCCACCTGTTATCAAATGATATTTAATGTGAGGTACATCTGTGTAATCTGCAATAAGACAAAGACTAAGGACTTTGGTTTCTGATTTCTGAAAAATTCAAATACTGAAAAATTTTCCATTTATTTCCCCTTTTACTGACTTTCATACTTCAGAGGATTCCCTTCCATTAATTTTTCTGAATTGTTGATTGAAKGGGAATGGATACAAACTTGAATGGATCTGTGCAGGTATCTTAGGCAGGTTTCACAACTCCAAGATATAATTTAAAGGATGTTTAGTTTCAAAGGATCMATGGAATCCACTCTAGTGGCAGATCTTTTTCTAGGTATAAGAAAAARATGCAATCCGAGCATATCACATCTGGTAGACTGACTACCGTAAATGTTTTTATTTTCACCTGTGCTTGAGGACAACACTGGAAGGCAAGATTTCTGAATTCCCATCGTCATGGTTGGAAAAGTGTTGATCTCAGAGGGCTGTACAGTAATTGAATATCCTGTGAAGGATAAAGCTATTCCTATGTGTAAACCTTGACTGGGAAATCATGATAGCTGTGCATGACACCAAAAATGTGACAATCAAAACYGTTTCCTTCTTCCCTGAACATGAGTCTTTTACCCAGGTCTACTGTCTTAAACTTTCCTCTTCTCTGTACCATGCAGCCTTGTGTTGCAGCACTGACAAAAATCAAACCAAGTTTGGGCCCATTAGTGAAAAAGCCTTCAGTTCTGAGAGCAGAGGCATCTTTAAAGAAAAAAAATGGTCTGGATAAGACTTGAGAAAGTGCAGTTTATTCTTGGAAGATTCAATTCTATCCTGTAGGAGGTAATTAATGAGAATCTGTCTTCAGTCTCACTAAAATTTCTCTTTGGGCTGTGATCTGGACTTGAGAAATAAATGAGGGGAAACAAGGAATGACTGAAGACACAGTGACTTTCCAACATCTTTCTTGTARCTAAGGAATTTATTGGTTCATCTGGACAACTGCCCTGTCTGCTGTTTGATTTTTTTTTTAATTTTTTTTTTTTTGAGTTATCCAAAAGATGCCCTTTCTTCCAAAGAACAACTCTGGGAGTTATATCCTCTAATGAGATTTCTCTGCTTGCGCAGAGTACAGGATTGAATCTGGTGTGGTATAGCCTGTGTTGTGGTTTAGCAGATGGAAAAAATAATGAGTCCATAAAAAGAAAAAGAAAAAAAAAAGGTTTAATACCTTTAATTTTTATCTCAGTTAAATTGGAACGACAAGGGCAATGTTTGTTTCTTACCATAACCTCTGGTTTCTAAATCTTTAATCCTTCTCAGCTGAGTTCACACTAAAAAAAGCTGGTTTTAATTGAAAGTTCCCATTCCCTCAGTCTCCTGGGTTATGTCAAAGGCATGAGAGCTGATAATGCTCCTGCATGGCAAATACACAGTAGCTGCATCTATGATTCTGTCACAGCGTGTAGGATGTGGTGCTGCAGATAAAGTAGTTCAGTATAATGTTTTCTTCACTGTGTCTCAAAAGTTACACTTGAAATCACATCTGATAAATGATTATGCTTGAGAAAAGTAAACAGTAAAAAAGGCATGTAGAATAGGAAGTGACCTGAACTGAAATTGCATTGCAAAGATGTCAGCGTGCTGTAGCAGCTCAGTGATAACTTATTTCCTGCCAGTATTTATACATTCATATTTTTTTACTTCTTAATAGGACTCCTAATATCTTTTTACTCTTTGACCTCCAGCTGTCAGTAGTAACCAGCAGCAGTATTTCATTTTATCATTAWTTTTTTTTATTAGAGCAATAATTGTGCAAACGTATGTAGATTAAATGAGGGATTGGACATACTAAACAGCTTTTCTGAATTCCATTTTGGATGCTGCTTAAGATAAATTCCCAGAAAGCTCCACAGGGGTTTGAGCCTTTCCTGTGGCTTGCCAAATACATTTTCTGTTCACTCCTGACAACTAAATRCTTCAGCAAAATTCACACTTGGTTCTGTGGGGATGGAGAAAATATTTTACATGAGTTTATGCAAGGGTGATTGGAACTAGCAGCAAAGTCGCTGCTGATATCACAGAAGCACAGATGTTTTAAGAAAAAAAATACCTTAAAGCAAACACATAATTTTAGCTATTGATGTGGTGGCAAACACTGAATGCAAGATAATATTTTAAAGTACGGTTTTATAAAACCTTGCATTGACACATAATAAATCTGTGGTGGTGTGATTGTAAACAAGATTATTGCCCACACAATACACAAACATGCCTTTATGTATTTCCCAGCAGTCATCTGTTGCTTGTTAGATTATTATCTTTTTTTTTTAACTTTAATAATCCCCCAGCCATTATCCTCTCTGAGTATCCTAAATTGTAGGTAACAAATGAGCTCTGGGAATCATAGCCTGTTCCCCAGCCCTTGTTGGTGTATTTGTGCAACTCTGACCCTAAATTGTGGATTTGRAGGGCTTAGTCTTTGGCACAGGATCTTGGCTTTTCCCTTTTCACGCTGAAAAGCACTTGCAAAAAGTGGCCATTTGGCTTTGGCATARCAGATTGAAACATTCCCTGCTCGACTAAAAGAGGGTTGCCAGGTYTGACTCAGCTGTGCCGTGTAATAAAAGGTCTCAGGAGTGAGCAAAAACTATATTAGAAAATTTCAAAGCTGAGATTTGGCTTCTGTTGACTTAAGTCCCTACCACAGGATTTTTTGGTTATGCTCGTGCTGTAAGTGATGCAAAATAAGCTCAAATAAAATAAAGGCACCACTTCTGACCAAACATCTTAAAAAAAACAAAAAAAAAACAAAAAAAACCCCACTCTATAATTAATGTTTCTAAATYTTCTCTTGGATCTTTGGATCTTTGTCACATGCATATCATGGATTTAATGGGAACATTAATATGGGAAAATTGGTCCTTGATATTTTTTTTTGGACAGAAGTTTAATAATGATTTTGCTTTCCACAAATGTGGCAATCAGCTGGCACAACWAATGGTGTACTTTTGAATTCAGCCTACTTTTAAGTCTTCAGTTTAACGGATACGATGATGAAAGTATTTTCAAGTATTAATAAAAATGTACTTTTACTAATTTTTATTCAAATTAAACTGAAGAAAGGTTGTGGATGAAACTTCCCCTGACAATCTCTTCCTTATGTTCTCTGCGAGAATACCCTGATAATATAGGCATTGATATTATACTTCCTTTTGGCCCCTCTTTTTGCAGTGGAATGAAAAGACATCCCGTGCTTTAAATAAGTGATAAATGCCTGGAAATGCAAAACTGATTGAGACTCAAAAGCTTTCCTTATTTTTTTTTTTCCCACCTAAATTTCAATCTCTCAAGTCAACAAAGGGAATTAACCTAATACCGACTACTCTGTGTATTCTTATTGTGGTCTTGATGGACCTAATTTACCACTGACAGCACTAAAAGGATTCCCCATTTAGTTTGTTCTCCCACTCTCCTGATAAYTCATTAGCAAGCCCTGGCTTTGCTTAATGCCTGCAACACAGAGTAAACTGGTTTGCATAAATCATTGCTACCTTCAAGGGACAAAATATTTTGGCATGCTGCTCTGAGTTTATACTTCCTTGATTTTCTGTGCAATGTATTTAGAGACCAATTTTGCAGTTTCCCCACAGGCAGRTCCTGTGTCTAGTTTGGTGTTGCAGACACTGAATTTATGTGAAAGGAAGACCATACCACTAACCAAAGTGTTTAAATATAGTCTGTCATGAAACAGAATTGYACCCATGGGATTCAACAGTGACTGGAGCAGCCTGCTCACTGATTAACGTAATAAACAGTAATGATGGCAACACCTCCAAATGGGGCATCCTGCATTTCCTTCTGGATATCATCAGCTACTTTGAAAATGCCTACATTCCTACTTCAATGCACAGATCTTTCTAATATATAAAGTTAAATAAAYTTGACTAGTGCAGGTTGATACTACTACCCATTATGACAGAAGATGTATATAAAACCCAACTGAAATTCTGGGGAATTCTTCAAAAATATAATTAATCAAAAGAAAAAGAAATTTCAAAATGTCTCACCATCCTTGAGAAGACAAGTTAGCTCGAGTTGAATCTGCAGGCATATTTTGATGCATCATAAGCTCTTTACATTAAGTACTTATTTTTTTATGAGATGAAATTTGGGTGTTTTTTTTAATTAATTAGATTTTTTTTTTGGTAGAATTTCACAGAGTGAAGTTGAAATTAAAGTGAATTTCTCTCCTCTCTTCTCTAATTTTCCTTAGTCTGCCTCATGTTTTTATTTTGCTATCCCCCTTTCAAAATGTGATGTCTCCTTTCCTTGTCTTCCTTTTTTTTTTTTTTTTTTTTTTAATTGCTAGTTACTCTTCTGGTGTATTTGGAGTGAGTTCTGCCTTTTAATCTTTTAATAGTCCTTTATGCTTAACTTATCCTCTTTCTGACAAATTTTTTTGTTTTTGCTTTTTAGTTTAGATGTCTCTGTCATGTGACTATGCCCATCTGTTGAGTGCCTCAAGTAGTTGCTCACACACTTGGGTAAAATATTTACACAAAATTTATAAACTAGTAACTCTTATGCCATTTTAGCATGCTTGGATTTTAATTCAGTGCAAGGCAATATAAATTGCTAACCTATTTATAATTTATAGGTGTCACAGGCTTCCAATTTGTYTATATCACCCAAATTGCTTTCTGACAGAAAAATGCACATGGAAGGGCTTTGTGTGGTGATGTGGGATTTCCAGCTATATGATAGTGGCTGTGCAGTTCATCTTGACATCCCTCTGAGGTTTTTGGTGTCTCCAATGTGTAGGCACTGATACAGTTCTGAATATGTGGAGCATGTCTGGAAACAATGGATTTATTATAAATGATATCCACAGAGTGTGCCAGCATTTTTCTGTCTGAAATTTAAGGAGAAYATAACAGCATCTGTCAGTTGAATAAATTCTTTTCTGTCCTGTTGATGTAGGTTTTATTTTATTCTGAGTTCATGTGCCTCAACTCATCTCCAGTCTATGATTCTGTGATGCTCCTGATGAGAATCATTTGATGTAGGGAGTCTGTGAGATCATGGAATRGTTTGGRTTGGAAGGGACCTTGAAGACCTCCAAKTTCYAAACCCCTGCCATGRKCAGGGACACCTTTCACTAGACCAGGTTGCTCTGAGCTCCATCCAACCTGGCCTTGGGCACTTGCAGGGATGGGGCTTCCACAGTTTCTTCAGGCAAACTGTGCCAGGGCCTCACCACTCTCACAGTAAAAGAATTCCTTCCTGACATCGGATCTAACCCTACTCTCTGTAAATTTGTACTCGTTCTTCCTTGTTCTGTCACTACAGTTTCTGATAAAAAATCTCTCCCTGGCTTCCTTTTAGGCACCCATGGGGGAGAATGTTCCCTAGCAAAGTTTGGATCAGTGAAAATTCTCACTGAGATATTTGCAATCATTTTATTTAAATGGTATCAGAACTTCATAAAAGCTCAAGAACTGAGGAAACAAGCTCGAAAGAGGAGAGCCTTGAGCAATGTGTTATAAAAGCTTGCGTATAAACACCTCTTGTGATCAAATATACTGAGGTTCATGCAGCACTGCAATGACAGCACTACTGCTGTAAATGAAAGTAGTAAAGCAGTCATGGGATCTCGTGGGGGAAAGAAATGAAAATGGACTATGCTTTCAGCWGGAAAAGCCTTAGTCAGGAACAGAGTCTGGAGAAATGCCACAGGCGAGTAAGTTATTTGTCCTCCCAAGAAATATGACTGTTTGTCCACCAGGGCTGGTAATTCCCTGCATTTTCAGCTTCACAGTCTGAGTCAAATGCTGCAGATTTGGGGAGCTGTGCAGCCTTTGTATTGCTGCTGTGAATGTTAGTTTTGTTCTTTGTTTTTTTATCTCAAGGTTGAAGGGGSTGGAAGTACATTAGCAGCTAGTGTTCTGAAAGGTGAGAGGAGTTATCTCTATTAAAATAAATAAAGGAAAAAAAAATCTGAGTCATTCGAAGGAAAATAAAAATAAAGAATGAGCTATGCTGCCCCATTAGATGTATTTTTTTGTTAGCTAAATATCAGGTTCATGCTTTACTGTTTCTATTTGGTTTTGCTTCCTCCCAGTCCCTCAAGAAATCTGCTGACAAAAGGAAAAAGACATTTTTCTTTCTTCTCCACATGTATAGTGTAAGCCTTAAAGGGAGCATAAAGAAACTTCCAAATAATTTCTTAACAACACCTTGTACAACATTAAAAATAGTAACATGTTAATTTCCCTTATGACTAATGTGAAGCCTTTGCCTGTCTCCTACCCCAAAATTTGCCAGCTTGTTAGAAAGAAAACTCGAGATTTATGGCTCAAATGCCTCTTTTTTCATTCTCCTGGGCATCAACCTGCACAAGGAAAGCTGTATTGATCACTACAGTGATCAATCCCTCCCTTTAAATAGACAACAACTTGAACTCAAGCAGACGAACTCCTTTCAGCCATCGAAATGCAATTTTTAAATTGAAACTCAGTTTTGTAAAAGACTGTAAATAGCCTGAATATCTGAARTGCAGAATATAAAAGAAAGCTCCTGCTTGGTAAGGGAAGTTAGAGAAGTGAAAGGGGAAGCAGGATTATCCCCAAATGGAACCAAAACTACTCACTTTCTCTTTCTTTTTTGTTTGAGACGCACAATATATATTCAAAATGTCCAGAACTGAGCATATTCACAGAGACCTGCCTGCAAGAAGGAATCAATGAGTGCTCTTGGCACATGCTGCACAATGTGTGTRAAGGAGCTCACCCTGCAACGACTCAGAGTGGCTGAAAGACTTTCAGACCTTAGACCATGATAATGTATCAGCTCAACTACYCGAGGSCTGAAACCATAAGAAGACCTTGCTRCCCACTAGAGAAGATTAGATAAGAAATGTTTACTTTTTTTAAGATTTCCRTAATCATATATTTCCATAGGCAACTATTTACAGAACAGATTATTCTTATTTCAGAATAATGGCCTGTCATATTTTTTGTTGAAAGCAATCAGAAGAGGAAAGGCTGAGAGATTTGGGATTGTTCAGCCTGGAAAAGAGAAGGCTTTGGGGTGACCTAATTGTGGCCTTCCAGTATGTGAAGGGAGCTMACAAGAAAGACAGAGAGAGACTAGTTAMAAGTGCCTGGAGTGACAGGACAAGGTAGAATGGCTTYGAAATGAAGGAGAGTAGGTTTACATCAGATATGGGGAAGAAATTCTTCCCTGGGAAGATGGTRAGGCACCGGAACAGGTTTMCTTGAGAAGTTGTGTATGCCACATCCTTGGAAGTGTTTCAGGCCAGACTGGATGAGGCTCTGAGCAACCTGGTCACTACCATGGCAGCAGGGTTGAAATGAGAGAATTTTTAAGGTCCTTTCCAGACCAACCCACCCTGTGATTGTAAGAAACCTCCTCTAGGTGACCTTACCCACTGCAGAACAGCTACTCCAAGAGGTTGTAGGCAAGGGCTTCTCCAGAAAGGGGAGAGTGAAGTTAATAGGAGAAAGATGTTTCTGCTGTTGAAGAAATTGTTAGATGATGGGGAGGAWCTTTCCTGTCTTCCAAGCTTTACAAGGTATTTTGGAAATGCAGAAGAGACTTGAATGAGCTTGTTTAGACTTCCCCYCAGCTTTAGTTCACACACACCTATTTTACACCATGCACAGCATCACAAAGTTTCTTAAAATGCATGACTTAAAGTTCTCACAGGTAAATGGATATAAAGATATGGCATCTGGTTACCTTACAGGCTAGGACAGCTTTGGATGAAAGAATTTCTACTCAGAAAGTGTGAAAAACTTTTATATTATCTTTTGTCCAATCTAGCAAAAATTTAAAATATTAAAAAAACGCCTCTCAAATTACTTTAAAAATTACATCTCTCAAATGCAATAAAAGCTGTGCTGTCCCACTCTCACTGTTTCCCATATGCCAAACAAAAGGTAAWGCACTTTTTTCAGACATTTCCCTTAATCAGCAAAAAGCTTGGAATAAAAGCTCTCTCTGATTATTAGCCTTAAATCTTAATCTCCTTAACTTGTCAGGTCCCTACCATTACTTTTGAATGTTTAAATATAGATTAATAGACAGAAGATATGTCTAGCCACTGCAATCATGTAGCTATTAGAAGAGCAAATACCTTAAGAGCTCAAGCTGAAGTGAACCCCWAGAGAGACAAGGTTTAAATTCAAAAGAATGCAGTCTTTAATTTAGGTGAAAACAAGGTGGATTATGAATTGTTTGTCACTACTACCTCAGTGTTTATTTTGCTGAAGATTTGTAGTGGTAATTAAATGTTGACTTCCAAGTAGTGCTAAGAATCCATGGAAATAAATAGAGCCTGTCTTTATAGACATAGAGATGGAATGAAGGTGTTTGTGGAGTGAGAATTTGTGTTTATTTATTAATTSAGCTTGTAGTACTGTGGGAATATCTGTCTTAATTTAAAATATTTGTTTATTTGCAAGTCCTGTGTTTTCATTTTTGTTTCCCTAGTGGGAATAAAACAGACTTTCAGGTTTTTAAAAGAACTCACAAAACTTCAGTGGATCTTTTGCATTGCACAGTGTCTTCATGAGATACTTTGGGCAAACTTTAGTCCTGAAATAGTTTTAGACTGAAATTACCAAGATTTGTGTAAATTTTAGGCTGATCTCTGCAAAATTATCTGTGACTCTGAAGTCCACAAGTTTTCAATACGTTATTCTGTCAGGAGAACTCTCTTGTAATTGAAGAATGGCAACATTTTCCTCTGTTGTTCAATGTTTCTCTACCCTCCAGTCCTCTTCCCCATGCTTTGACCACCGTAGTAATAGGCACAGTCCTTAGATAGTTGCATGCTCAGTACGATGGTATAAAATAGGAATTTTCCTCTGACTGGATTATTGACACTTACATTGATTTTTCATTAAAATGTTGTTCCAGTCTTAGCTGGATAAATTTGGGTTTGCTCAGAAAGCAGGGCAAATTTCCACCTTCTGCTAAAACCAAAACAAATAGAATTACAACAACAAAAGGCAAAAACCCCGGAAGGAGTGACAGCTTATGTTCAGACCTGAATTCTATGCCTATTTTGTGTCACTGTTAGTGCCTCCAACTGTGTATGGAGTACTCCTGAGAGAAAATCCATTCTCTTCCTCAAATTAGAAAAGGCAGAAAATACGAGCAGCTGATTTATTTTTCTGGCTTCCTGGGCTTGTTTGAGATAATTTAGATATGATTGTTGTCCTGCTTTCTTTCTATTTTTCATAATGAATATACATCAAGGAATGTTTCCAGATTTCAGGATAATCTCCTGGTTTGGTAACTGATTTCTTTCTATCTTGTTTTAAAGCTAYATTGGCAGTGTCTTTCAAAGCATTCCCTGATGACTTTTATCCTTGCAGCAGCACTGTTGAGATTTAAAGTAACAAAAAAACAAGGAAAGAAAATATGATGCTTTAATTACCTTTTTTCCTTCCTTCTTTTTTTTTTTTTTTTTTTTTGAAAGGAGGTTCCCTTTTGTCTCCCATTCCTTCAATGAGTAGAAAAGCATAAAAGGATTTGAAGCAAACTAAGTCCAAGGGGTAGATAAAGGACAGCYTGACGAACTGCAGTTTGTTTGGAAACCAGTGCCAATATTGCCTTTCTTATCTGTATGGATAATGCAAACAACAGAATGACCTATTTTTATGGCCTGATCATTAAATCTTTTCCTATGGCCGTAAATGACTTTGAACTACTGACAGTCATTGTTTGCAGTTGTTTTCTAGGTTTAAATGTTTCAGAAGAGACTCTGGGCTCTTTTTCAGTTTCACCCTGTATTACAGAACAGTGGTTCTTGTTGGGCTTGCAAGGTCATGGCTGAAATGYTTTTGGTGTCCACACTCAGTTATTTTCATTTGCTGATGAAGATCTGAGGCTGGTCAATCAGTTTAACTAAATGTAAAAACAATTTTAATGGCTCAGTGGTTTGCTCCTGAGAGTTTTTCCTCCTATATGGTCAAACACTTGAACAGACATCGTGCTGCTTATATTCAGTCCGTGTAATGGGTATTTCTGGGTGTTCCTAGAAATTCAGGAGACCAAAGCACGGACAGAAACTTCTCACTGTGGTTCCAAAGCAGTGCAGTAGTGGAGTTCCTTGCTACAAATGAATGACCCTTTTGAGATGGGGTTTGGTTATTGACAAATTTTCACACAATAAAAGGAGGACAAGCTTTTGTGAGTGAGAGTGAAGGTTATACAATTTCAAAATTATTTTTGSTCTTAAAAATAGGTATCTAAAGGTATTTCAATAAAATAGGTATTTTTGTAAGTTCATAATCAATCAGATGGCAATGAAGTGATGGCAATGCAATCAGTTTGGATGCTCTGGATGTGGTGTGTTTTGCATTTTTTGTTTGTCTTTTCTTACATAACTGCATGACATTCACTGCTATGTGGGACTTCCAGGTCTCCAGTAATTTTAAGAGAGTCAGAGCAGAAAATCTCCCATATATTAAAGTGGGAGCTTTAGTTTATATTTCTGTTCCACCATCAACCAGTAAYGCAGTTGTGGGAATATCTCCCTGGTGTGTGTGTGACAATGACCCATGAAGTGACACCCGTGATGGCAACACGGCACATGCAGAGCCGATCACTAGACTGATACGAACAGTAAAGATGGAACTGTTAAGATTTGCTCATGGCTGAACTTAAAATTCCATATATTTCAGGGGCAAATATGTCTTCAGACTGCAGTCTTTATAAAAATCACAAATGCAAGGCTAAGCAGCATTACTCTCCTGTTGAGAGTAAACAGCATTATGCTTCCATGGCAAGTGATTTAAACCTGCCCTAATTCAAGCAGAACGAGAAACAGATAGTAAAGGATGGAATGTCAACATTTCTCCATGTGGAAAGCCAAAGATCACAGAAAAATGGAAAATCCCATTGCGAGTGAGGGAAGTGTTTCATTGTTTTGGAGTTACAGATCAAAATATCAGTAATACTCGTGGTGGTTCCTGAAACCTGGACTGTGCTTCTTAGGAAAGCACAAATGATCATTAACCAAGGAGAGAAAAAACCTTGAAGATATACTTCTGCCTTYGTTTCTCTGTAACAAAGAAAAATTTTCTAGAAAGGTCTAGATTCACTCCCATTTTTTTAAAAAAAGGATTGCAAAAGTCTGAAAAATCACTGAACAACGCAGTGGGAAAAATTTATTTCCAGTCTGCCTTCATTTTTTGGGTGCCTAGTCCATGTTCTCCACAGGCTAACTGTGTTCAGGATATTTTGATCTCATTTTCTGCCTTTTTCCAAGGTACCTTATGCTCYGCTAATAGCTTTTTTTTCCCCCAAAGATGATAGTTGCTCACAGCTGCTATCCCTATCCTTTGTGGATGCTTGGCAGCCCCTCTTCTGTCATGCTGAGAACAAACACCTGGTCATATAACTGAGAGGATACTGGGCCCTTTGGAAGGATGACAACTAAGCACCAGCTGTTATCACTAAAAGAGTTCATCCATTCCTATCCTTATCATCTCCTGAAATGTTTAAAGGAAAAAAAGAAAAAAAGGTGRCCAGGAGTGGGCTGAAGCCACTGTTGCCCAGAACACAGGTACTTCAGATCCTGAAGTCTTTGTCCTCCATATGATTAGAAAGACTRGGTGCACCTGCTCTCTTTTGTTCTAGTTCTTATGTGGTTCCTGTTCCTACCATGCTGGAAAATATTTGCTGCAGTTTAAACTTTCCCTTAAAAAAATCACATTTTTAACTCCTATCCCAATCACTCACTCATTTGCAAGCATGCCTATCCTGTCAGGATTGATTATGCAGGAAAAGGGACAAGGATACTGTGTTAAGTCATAGTTAATGGCAGTTCAGGCCTCATCTTTCAACTTCAGGAAAATTTAATTACAATTTTTGGGTTCACTGAACTGATTTTCTCTGCTTTCTAATATCAACGACTAGACTTACCTTTATTTTATCAAACATAGAAAAAGAAAAGAACACCCCAAAGTAGACAGATAACATAAGTATCTTATACTCTGTAGCTGGAACTATTTCACAGTTCACTTCTCCAATGAGATTATGAGGCAGCTGCTACATCAGCTGGTTGCTTTCTTTCTATCACGCAACATTCACCTCTTTCATAGTTTGATCTTCTCAAGGTGCTGCCAGGTACCGAGCCCTTATCTAATCAGCAGCTTACCATGTTTGGCCTGTTTCTCCTCTGACACCTATTCCTTACCTCCTGCACTTCTGTCATGTTTGGTTAGCTATTCCCTGCTCCATCAGTTGGTCCTTGCTGCCCCTTCCCTAATTGCTGCTTTCTCACTGACCTGCTCCATCTACTGCAGTTTTACTAATAATTTCTGTTAATTCATCTCTTTCTATACAAACACTGCTGGGGGCTGATGCAGCCTATAAAACATCACTATTCCAACTTCCATTGCTTGCCTGGAAAATCTGAAGGGAAATATCCCACTTTTCTTTTTTTTCCTCAGCACATAATTTGCATCCACATCATTACAGAATTGCTGTTTAAGGTGARCATTTACCTCAGAATCTGACTCATGAGCTGGCCTGTATTTTCCTATATCCTTCCTGCTCCAGATTTTTTCTGGTTATCTGTGGACTTCCTTTTCAAACACAAACCTTCCTACCAAACACAATAAAATATGTCAAAAGAGGTCATGTTTTGTCTGTTGCTTTCATTTATCTTCCTTTCTCTCTATCACAAATYCACAAAGCTGTCTACGGTCTCTGAAAATCTCCTTGATTTTCTTTTAGGATCCAACCACCAGAYTTATTTGAGAATGCAGAATTTCTGCTCTGCAAGTGTAGGACTACAGTAGTGTGTGGAATAGGATGAACCCTATTCTCTAATCCCAAGATTAATTTTAAGCATGGAATTCTGCCTTTCTCTCAGAATTATTCRTGCCAGTCAAAATTCAGAAGACATCTGACACAAAAGTAGATTTCCATCCAGTAGCAGCTAGAAAATCAGCATCAGAATAAAGTACAAAACCACCAGATACAGGCTACACTCTCTGACTTMATCACTAATCTCAATTTAACTGATATGGGGAAAACCTACACTAAGAATAGAAGCAGAAATTATTGCTCAAAATATAGAAAAGCAAGCAAGGAAAGAAATCCACTTCAAATGGATGAAACAACTAAGGAGGAAAAATCTTGATTTTAGGAAGATTTAACATGGTAATTCACAGTTGCATCTGGCTTGTATAGCAAGCTGTGGACAACCAGCCATGTTAGTCAGTTTAAGAATAGTGGAATTAACTGCATTTAACCACCACTTTCCTTTGACAGCTCAGTGTCCTAAAGCAGCATCAGGAAAAATTGCTCCAGCCATGTGGACATCACAAAGTGCTGGTTTGCCATCCCATTGACAGTCAGCTCAGTTTGATCTCATTAGAAGTGGTGACATTGTTCACTGAGGAGACACATCCATTTTTGAAAGTCATCAGACTTCTCCAAATTTTTGTGGCCTGGACTCTTCTGGGAAAAATGTCTTTGCCTTCCTGGAAAAGGAGTAAGAACTTACTTCTCAGAAATTTCCATGAGGGTCTCAGTATCTCCATTTCCTGCTGCGATGTGTCACAGACCTATTTGGTGCTCCCTCTACAACCATCTCAAACCTTTAATGGATTAAGATATTTACAGTTTATCACACAGAAATAAATTCCCTCTCTCTCTTCAAACTCAGATCTTACTGCTGGCTATCACACACCTGGCTGTTTTCAAATGCCACCTTCCTTGTGCTGTCAGCTGCACACACTATTTCATCCCTTTTTTTTCTCAGCAAGAGATAATCTCCAGTTTCCATGGATCTATTTTCTTTGTATGGACTCTGGACTGCACATGTGGTGAAGGATACTTCTGTTCAATCACCTTCAAAGTGAGAGCAGGGCTTTTCTGAGCAGAGGTTGACCAATATGAGCTCCATATTCACAGCAATGATCAGATATTCTCTTCCTCAAACAGTCCTCCTTTCCTGAGCAATCTCCTTATCATGCACGTGCATTATACAAAGGGATCGACTGGATTTCCTTGTGTCAGTTGTCTTAATAGCCGTGGGCTAAGGACAGTAACTCTGACAATGGCAGCTGCTTCTGTCTTGAGAAAGCACAAGAGCCCTGGAGTGCCCCCACTTCAGTCCTGACAAAGGGAACACCTCAGGCCATGAGCTCAGTGTGGATGAAGACCTTTTAAATTAAATATATATATATATATTACGTGGACTCTTGTGTGCTGCTTTTGTGCTATGGGAAAAAATAGTGACAAGAGAGTTTCACAACCCCTGAGGATGTGGATGTCTAACAGTGRACAGACTTGATCAAGAAAAAGGTTCACAATATTTTATAGCATCTTTCTAGCTGCTTTATTAATGCTGGAGCAGCTGAACCTCACTCAGAATCTGGTCTCTGGCAAGCAGTGTATTGAAATGCACTTGAATACAGTACTTGTAGAGCAGATACTGCTGAACAGAGCATTCATAAATGGATGTAGCTGTCATTTTTCTAGGGGTGCCTTGCAGCTTCTGCAGAGTGACAACCAAATTCCCTGAAGATCCACCCCAGAATAAATTATTTAAACCAATTTCTCGTTGGCCCTTGGACTCGTGAGTGCTATTCTCAGAATGAGAGTCTGACGTTTAAGAAGATATTTGCTGCCATTTTTTTGAAAGCGAAGAGTTGACTCTTGTGGTCTGAAAGAGCAATGGTAGGCTGAGACACTGAAGTGAATAAGGGTTTGGTAAACATTTCTTGCAAGGAAATAATTTTTCTGGTACGTTCATGTGGGTGCCTTGAATGCTTTAGTAAATATCTGTTTGAAGCAGGCAGTAATATGGAAGGAAGCATGCTGAACATTTCTCAGAGGTATTGAGAGAAACAGTCTCATATGATGTCATTAATGGCTTGTGAAATGGAGTTTAGTGTTTAAGTAAAGCAATTCTGAATGAGCTATATATATTTAAATTGGTTGCTAAGTTAGCTGTGAAGAAAAAAATATCTCCTTAAGGATGTTTTCATCCTTTACAAAAATCTTGCCTTTTGAGATCTATTCTGCAGCACACTTGACTTAATTGAATTTCTAAGAGTAATAAATATGTTTTGTTGAAGATGTAAGGCTTAATACCCATTTGAAGTTGTTATATTTCAAGTATGAACGTGCAGTACAGCATAAGTATTTTGACTTAACAGCATTTTCTAATTTGGAGGAAATACTGTTATACCTACAATGAGTCTGGTAATTCTTATAAACTGATACTTATCTAAAGCAACTAATGCCTGTTAKGTACATTTGGTTAGTACTAACAATGAATCTGAACATGGATTTTCCTTAAGTAATATCTAGGATGCACACCACTTTGAGCTTGATGTCTTCTAGAGAGAGCTTTGCTTGGTTTGTGCAGCAAGGAAATATAATGCACTCACAGTGTTCTCACAAAAATGTAACTCTTGATCAACTCTTGCCAGCATGACCTTGAATGCCTAATTATTAATTTGTTTTACACAATTCCTTGCAGAGATGACACTTAACTCCTTAATTTCTCTGCATTCCCTCTTCACAAGACATTTCTCACTAAAGGACAAACAATTTTATTTGGCTACTTATTATCTTGATTTACAGATTGCTTATATAGATCACAGACTGTCTCTGTTTAGGGCATTGAAATTTATCACTTAGGTGCAGAAAATAGCTACAAGTGTGTGGCTGTTTACTGTCCTGTAAGTGATCCCATTTGTCACAGAGGTTAGACGGAGCCAGGGGAACATAACCCCTGGATGCCAAATGTTTTCCATAGGAAAACCTGCAAACAGAATACAATTACCTGCTTTTTGCCTGCCCTGAATGGCTGTAGCAACAGTAGGAATAACAGTGGATGCTTAGTATGATGTTGTTTGTGATAGAAAAGGAAGAGGAATTCTGGGTAGATGCAAAAAAAAAAAAAATCAATCTTCAAATGGGTTTCTTTTAAACCTGGCTATATTTAGCAAGAGGTTTATGAGCACAGAGGCTTGACATGTAGATTTGCATGAAATATATTGAGTTGGATTTTGCTTGGTGGCCTGTATTTCCTGCACTCCTTACTCTGAGAGTCSCCCTCAGCAATATTGGCAGGGATGAAGTCATTACTGCACATCTTCTGGTCAAAATCAAACAGTTCTGTTCAATGGTTTTCTCTCTGCAACCTTTATAATTACTCTTTCACAAATTCATTGCTTATTTTCATTAGTGCAAATGTCGTTTCTTTTCTTTGCTTGGCCTTAAATGATAGTTTTTCAGCAATGAGAGGCTAGGGATCTTGGTCAGCCCCAAGGAAAAGAGAATTTTATTCTAGACTGAATAAAAGAGCAAATTTAGGGCCACTCACATGTATTCTTTCTTGTATTCCTTGTGTCGCCCTTCTTCATCATAAAAGAGGCATCACTGCAAATTAACCCCAAAGGTTTTTTTTTTTCATCTTCATCTTTCCTACATGAGAGGCTGAAAGAACTATCTCAGAATATCCAAGGAAAGAAAGCAAAAGGCATGGTCAAACTATCACCCTGCAAAAGGACAATTCACTGGATTTTTTTCCTCCAGAACCTGGAGCTGGCTCCAGGACTCTTGCTTTAATAGCGTGCAACATAAACCATTCTGGGGCTGTGATTGTCTTGCTGCTGCTTACCCAGCAGATTTAGTTTCTCATTCATTTGAYGAAATACTGCATTTGTTGAACTTACCTGTGATGGTTTGACTGGGTGCTGAGGCTATAAAACCTGCTTACCTGCACTTAATAAATAGCATTTGCAGTCATTTTACAAGTATCTTGGCTATTTAAGTCTTGCCTTCTGAATATTGTGGATACGGAACAAGCAAATCTGAATTTCCCTTTAAAATTTCATCAAAGGCATAGTTCTCAAAAGTCACTAGTTGTTTGGCAGTCCAGGAGTGCCATCCACAGGATGAAATTCATATTTTATGCCACAATGTCTTTGAGATTTTAGTTGGAAAAAGAATAGCTTTAAAAAAGAAGAAAAATCACCAATTTACTTTTGATTCCACTTAAATATTTACACTGTAATCAAATAGGAAAACCTTTCTCTTTTTCTGCTGGTAATGAATGACAATGAAAGATATTATTTAGATCTTTGGGTGGTTGATAATTGACTTCTAACAGCTTTATAAAAAGTAATGATATAAACACAACTTAGCTATGGTTTAGGGTTCCTTTAAGACTGTCCGGTGACATTGACACAGAACATATTTCKTCTGTATTCATTGAAACCTCAAGGGAAAATATTCCTTTTCCTAAAGAGAACTCACTGGATAATAAAACCAGGAAGTTGTGCAGGTCTGGATTTTCTAGCTAAGGTGATAGCATATAAAACCAATTTCTCAAACTAAGGTGATATTCTCAGAAACAAATTATTAAATAGAAAACGTTTCTTCRTATGTATCCTGTTATTGAGTCTAACACTGCCTTGAGAAACTATAATGAGAATAAAGAAATTACAGTGATTTTGTAATACATGAGAGGAAAAACTTCCACTCTCAAGTAGAAGGGAATCCACAACTAGAAAGGAGTATGTTTATTAAAAGGTAACTCTACATAAATTATAAAAACTTAAACATTCTCTCACATCTTTCAAAATACCTGTAAGCTATTATTTCCTTGAATGCTTTCATAATGTGAGTCTACATACAGAAAGTACTTAAAACTATAATAGTTTTAACATGAGAAACCATTGAAATGCATCTTCATTATATCTTTGGCAAGCGTTAGTAGCCGCTGTGACGAAATCAGGTTTTGGTGGGAAGTCATAAATTATGTTTAGTGGTCCTCTACCATCACTGGTATKGGTACCATAGTTCTGGAACTTCTGGCCTGTAATTCTTGTGAGCCTTGTGCCATTAGTTGCAATGAAACAAAAGATGGACAGCTGGTCATGGTCTTCTGATGCTCAGGAAAAGTTTTCCTTGCCCTTTCCTTTCCCTATTCTCTATCCCCCAGTACTGTTTTCTATGCCTGTTATGATTTGCCAACTCACTCCAACACACTTTCTTTCCTCCCTTCTGTGCCATTTGTCTGTTTTACTGCCTTTCCTGCCCCTGCTGAACACAAGGCTTTGCTGCTCTGAAGGACACATGAAAAAATTATGAATGACCTCAAGTCAAAACCCATTGAATCTGTTAATTTCTTTGACCTTGAATGTACTTTATCTTGGTACAGTTGCTAACACAGGAATTGTAATTATCTCCCCACTGTCAAAATTTTTCCTGCATTCTATGCTTTTTGTGTAGCTAGGTCAAGCACATTTTCTTTCCAGTCCACAAAATGCATTCCAAAACGTTCCAAAGMAAAAGTGATTATGATCCAGCTATCATTTTGCTTTAAGAAGAGATTGTGTTTGATTTGATATTTTTGGGAAAGATGTGCCAGGGAAGCTAAAGACAAATAAGCAGTTCAGATGCCCAGTATAGCTTGCAAAATTAACCTTCCATGATTAATTAGCCTTCTGTGCTCTCAGCTGAAAGTAACACTGAATGGTTTGGGATTACCCAARTGCAACTCTACATACATACAGAAGTACAGTTATTAGGACTGACACAGGAGTATACAGTCCAGACAGTCGSATTCCCAGCTGAAACTGCAGGAATGGTGTTTTCATATTGGTTTATTAGGCAAGAATGGAGAAGAAATYCCTATTGGACTCATAATCTTATTTTACAGAGCACTGTTTCAGAATATCCTCCATGAAAAGTGTGACCCAGAAATTTGTGCTATTTTTATTTGTCAGACTGCTGGTTACCATTGCACAGATCAATCCTTAAATAATGCACCACCTAAGGGTTATTCCCTCTCTTCATTTCTCATGGAGAGTAAGTTCTGGTATCATGGGGGTTTTTTGTTTATGCTATTAATCTCTATAAAGTTCACACCTGAGAATGGAGAATAATCCTGAAGTRTGGAGAAAAATATAACAATTTGAAGTATTTTTTTTCTGGGTTTAAGATATTTTTCAGATTTCTTTTTATTTTTACTTCAGAGAATCTCTATAATGTTTGCTCACTAGAATACTGACTCCTCATGTCTAATTTTTTCTATTTGTACCCTCTGCAGCTTTATTCTTCCATACCCCAGTCTGCAAGAAACTCCGTTTGTTTAGAAGTATCAAGATCTGTGTCTTGCCATTAACATTTATTAAGCAAACCAAAATGTACCATTTTTTCTACATTTTCTTGTGTTTGTCATTATTGACAGTATCATACTTGGCCTGAACCTTATTACAGCTGTGGAGCTCTTTCTGTATTACCACAGCATTCCTACAATGGGGTTTCAGCCAATCATTAAAGATRCAAAAATTTCCAGTGATTTAGGTCAGAGTTAACACAGATAATACAACCATTCCCAGAAATAGATACCGCATCCAGGATCATAGTGGGAGGCTAGAAAAGGAAAAATATAACTGTTCATAGACACATGACTTAAATTGGAGGTGCTGTGAGATACCCAGAGAAGCTGTGGCTGCTCCATCCCTGGCATTGTTCAAGGGCAGAACAGTGATCTGTTGGATCTAGTGGAAGGGGAGGTTGGAACTGGATGATCTTTAAGGTCCCTTYCAACTCAGAGCACTCTATGATGATTGTGTAGGGGCTAAGAGGACAGCATAGCTTCTACCGTGATGTCAGTACCCTCTAAAATAGTTGTTACCAGTTTACCATACAGAACACAAACACTGTGAATTCTGCCACCCTTGAGTTTCTAAGCAAGTCACATTTATTGCCGATCAAAAATTGATGTGATGAGAGGTCATGCTCCTTTCTGAAATCCCATTAATAACCTGTGTACTGGGGGAGAGCTCCAACATCCTTTTTGAATTTGGCYGCTTTAGAAATTCTTGTCCAAGATATCGATAAATAATACATACCTCAGACCTGGCCTAGAAATATCAAATTCACTATGTGCTGCTGGTCTTGACTGGAAACAGATTGTGAATGGTAGGGGAAGTATGGCTCGTTCAGACTTCTTTTTCAGGACAGCTCACAACATCATGGAACAGAAGTGCTGATCAGTTTTGGAAGGTCTCATTTGAGTATTAATCTTTGAAACTGACTTTCCAAGCCTGACAGGGGAGATGAGCCTATTGAATTTTCTGAAGTAAGGGCAGGGACTGCTGGGGGATGGTCTAAGGCTGCAAGGGATCCCCACCTTTGTTCACCGGCTTTAAACTGAGTAAATGAGCAGGAAAAGGGGTTTTCTTAAAAAAAACACAAAAAACCACCCTCTYGGCCAAGGACACATTTATTTGCTCTACAGGCAGTACACAGCACAGTGCATTATAAGCATGTTTAACAGGTAGCAGGTTGCTTGGGAACCATCTCAGATTTTTATAACATGATATAACAACCTTTGCTCAAATTTGTGCAATACCAGCCTGGATGCAGCTATTCCAAGGGCTCCTTATCTTGCTTTTCCACCTGGTCTAGAATGCAGCAATCATTAACAACTTTACTGATCTCATGGCTAGCAATGATAACTAATAATTAAGTTAATATGAACATTCATGGTATTATTATTTGTCCTAGTCACAATGCCATTTGTGCACTGGAGGAATGTGGGGTCCTCTTTTAGTGAACATTATTGTCACAGTCCATTTGAATATCTCAAATTTAGGGAACAATGGTCTCTGTAAATTAAGCTTTATTTTATGAACTCATTAGCCAAAATAAAACCAAACAAGACAAATATTGCCTCGATTCCCTTTGTACAGAGTCACATGTCTATGAGCAAAGTGGTTCACTAGACAATGGTGAGAATGCTCATTCTTCGTCTTYCTCCCCTGCATCACTCTGGGAAGCACAAAAGCCTCGTCAGTCCAGCTGCTGCTGGAACTGTTTCAAAAGCTTTTTTCAAAGAATGATGCAGTCATAATGGTTGAAAAAGACCTCTGAGATCATTGAGTTCAACCTTTGACTGATCACCACCTTGTCAACCAGACCATGGCACCAAATGCCTTGTTCAGTCGTTTCTTGAACACCTCCAGGSAATTGTGACTCYGCTATCCTGGGCAGCCCATTCCCTTGTTTRACRACCCTTTCAGTGAAGAAATTCCTCCTTATGTCCAACCTGACTCTCCTCTGGCACAGCCTAAGGCTAAGCTTGAGGTAAGCCAATGTATTTATACCTTCCATCTTGGAAGTTTGGTCTGTACCACATCCATTACTTGCTGGATTCTGAAGACACTCCCAGAAAATTGCTATGCAAGTGGGCAGGAGGTGATATCTTCAGGAGAGGGTGAACTTAGGGTGATGATGGCTTCAGAGTGGCCTCTACTCCTTCTCATGCATTTCATCCCAACAACATGTTGTTCTGTCTTTGACCAGAGTATCCATCAGATCTTGGCACGGGGAGTGTGTCAAGCAAAAACTGGAGCAGGAGTTCAGCCAACAGCTGGAGTTATGCAGGCATGAATTCAAAACTTCCAGAACAGCCAGATTAATTGTTGGGTACTATAAGGTTATCTTTATTCAAAGAGGAATCCAGAAGGACATTTTGTTCTTCTCTAGACCACGTCAGAGGGTCTGCATGGTACGTATTAGCCTCAAATTCTTTGGAAGTGTCTAAAGGAATGTGACATAATTGCCAACATCTTCAAAGTCAAAGACATTCAAATACACTATTCTGTAACTGAGAAATTACTCAGGAAATTCTGACMCAGGAAAACTGGAGTGACAGCTGGTGAGTGGCTGCTCAGAACTTCTGTGTGAGGAGCTGTAGGCATCTACTGCCATGGGAAATGTCAACATGCATTTTCTTAATGGACTGATTACTAATCTTTATAAGAAAAGTCCATCTTTCACATTGCTTATTTGGAAGACTCTCTCAGAAAGTAATATTTATTACAGACAGTTTGCACCTGTTTGCATTTATATGGATGGAAGATTGTTATTTCTTCTTGCAACTGACACAGGCCGATCAAAGTAAATATTATTTGCATAGCTAATGGCATTCCAKTTCTTCCTATCCATGAAGAATTCCTTCATGGATTACTTGGATTTCTTCCTGGAATTATTTTGATGGGAGAAAAAAGGAAGAGAAAAGGGAGAGAATGTTTTCCCAACTTAATTAAGCAAAATGAAAATCGATATTTTTTTTTCCAATCTGAGCTAGTTCATTTTTCTGGATTCATTAAAGACTCTATGTGCTAAATTTTCTCTCCCAAAGACTTTTTTCAAAAATATAATATAACATAATTTTCTACATGTATATCTTCTGGATCTACTTAGTCAGGAGTAGGCTGATTGCAGAAGCTGCTCCTGCTGCTTTGCAAAAGTTACAGTGGGGCTAAAAGATACAGGGTTTTTTTTTTTCATTCTGCTTTTAGCTATTAACTTTAGCAAAAATCAACTTTCTAATATAAATTCAGGTGTCTCTGGTGTTCCCTTAATTTTTCTTCTAGTTTCTAGAAAACATCAGAGTGAGTTGGTATTCTAATCATTACCYGAGGTACTAAAATAGGCATCCTTTATACATGGAACACACTGTTTTCTTCCTGAGGCCAAGRAAAATTCTTAGGACAGCCTCAGGTAACCTGCTTAGAACTATCAGTAATATGTTTTTCTCCTGGGTGTTATTTGCACTGCTCTRTCCATGAAGCATCCTCAGCCTGAGGGGGGCTGAGCTGAGTTCCCMCTGCCCAGCCTGTCTGAGCTCCAGCTTTGGAAGTGCCACCAGGGAAGGGGGTGCAGCCCCAGGCAGCTCCTGAGTGATGCTGGGGGCTGCAGGGCAGCTTTCACCATTTCCCTAGGAGCAGAGGAAAGGTAGCAGGTGAGGCAAAAGAAAATCCACCATCAGCATCCTTCTCCTGAAAAGTCTTTGGTATGCTGATGCCACTCTGGATCTCCCTGTTTCAAAAAAATCATCACAACTGGCTGTAGCAGTCGTAGAAACGATGAGCGTAACATGTTAGAGGCACAGATAACTTGTAAGTCTTCCTGTACACCTCTTAAGTTTTTCTAGTCAGTAAGCTTTTTTTTTTTTAAATTTACCAGTGTGAACTATGTATTAGTGCTTTATAACTCTAACTACTGCTTCATTTGCATTTATGTTAAGATTTTTATTAGGCTAACAGGAAGTTCTTGGCTCCGTGTTTACTGCCTATTCCCCTCCACCCATCACTTTATTTTTAATGGTGTTCAGTGCTATTCATACAGCAGGTCTGTGCGAGGCAATAAGCAAAAATGATTTACACATCTATTTTTAAGTCACAGCAAACCCTGAGGCAAATCAAGGCCTAGCACAACACTCACAATAAGTGATGAAGATGGGAAAATGACTACATAAGAAACTGTAGAAGAGTTTATATATGGAACCTCCAGCTATAACAGCAGATTCCACCAGCCTCCATTGCAAGAAAAAAATTAAGCCCTAATTTAAATGAARAGTTAGAAAAAGGTGCAAGTGGATACATTAGTTATAGAGATGCTCTTTATAAGCTAACAGCTATTTTTGTTCCTATTTTTCTTCAAATGTCCTTGTTGACTATGTCAACAACATCTGAGATATTTTGCAGGTGATTTGTGGCTATTTAGCTCTTTTATGCTTCTTGTTCAAAGGTTAAGAGAAGTGAGCTGTGGTTCACTATTTAGTGATTATTTGATTATTTGCAGTCTCTCAGTTYAAAACCCTTTAGCAGTAAGAAAAGGAAATAGAATAATACTTTATGAACTTTCGTTCTCCTCATAGCTTCTGAYTATGGTCCAGCATTATGAAAATATCCAAATGGAATTTGTTGTGGAGCTAAAAATCAGTGAATTTGGAGACACCGGGATCTTATTAGAAGTGATCTGTGGATGTGGAGAGAGGGCTGAAAGGTGACAATATAAAACTTCTGGGACATGTGCCAAGTTGAATTTTGAGCCTAGTCATTACCATGCAAAACTTGTCCTAATTTGGTATCAGCTCAGATCTGCCTCTGCAGTTGCGAGAAGTGCAAGTGGTGCCAATACAATTGACAAATCTAGAGGGACCCTTTCAGTTATCCAACAGGGAAGTTACAGATTCCATATCCAAATCCTTTAAAAAATGGGGAGATGAGCAAGAGTGAGTGAAAAACAAAACAAGCAGATATAATCAGAGTAAAACCGGATTCACTGATCTTTGTCTAAGAAAACACTCCCTAGAAACAATTTTTCAAGAAGCAATATAATTTGGCAATTAAACTGTAGAGACTAACTAAAAAGGACTACCATTTCACAAACAGGCCATCCTCATTCTTGTAATTAATATMTTTTTTGAAACCCATGTGATTGGATGTGAGTTTCAGGACCATAATTCTTTCCCCAAGACAACTATCATTCTCTTTTGCCTAGAAATAATGCTGCACACATAAATCTCCTTTGACATAGTCAATCTTATTTTCCATCTACAGCTGTTGTTGAGCTTGGATGGACTACGTTAACAATCCTGTAGCAAAGACTACACTAAATTGTGTATAAAAGCATAATCATGCTGGAGACGTACCCCCTTAGAAATCCTGTGAGGTATTTCTAGGTTTTTTAAACATGAAGAAAAGAACTTTGAAGCTTTATTTTTCTGTTCTGAAATCCKGAGTGATTATAATCCATTGTACCCTCTTCACATGTTCGACGTAGATTAAAGAGCAATATTTACAYAGGTACTGGTAAAGCAGAACCTAAGGAACACTTGTCTCATCTTAATGAGTGCAGTACTGAGGGTAAGAACAAATACTTATGAAAAGCATCTCCATTGTTCTGAACAAAAAACAGCAACAGCTTTTACTCCTTTTTTATCTTTCTTAAAGTGAAAGTTTTCAACAAAAATAGTCTAAATTAATTTTTGTCGGTGTGTTACTTTGTTTTTGAGGATTTGAATAAAAAATTMGTCTGGCAGATACATAAACGTGTGTG
Organism: Mixornis gularis; assembly: GCA_003546035.1. Taxonomy (NCBI): domain Eukaryota; kingdom Metazoa; phylum Chordata; class Aves; order Passeriformes; family Timaliidae; genus Mixornis; species Mixornis gularis. The sequence continues at coordinate 6,085,628 of QVAJ01000013.1, read as the reverse complement.
TTGCTGAAGGATCCATGCCTAAGGAGTTTGTGTAGCCATCTGGAATGCATTACTTTTCCTGATTTTTAGGAAGAGGCARTCCTTTTATCAAGAAGCAGAATTGTTCTAACACAGTCTGTGTGATCATCAGTTTCCAAGTGAATGAAAGAATGAAATTGTTCTGGTAATTACTCAGAGACCAAAATGTAGTGCTTGAGGAATAGGTAGAACAATTTCTGGTAACTGCATTTTTTAYCAGAAACAAAGTTTGTTTGCAAGTGATTTTCTAAAATGTTATAACTGTAACCATGATAACAATCAGCAGAAATGTCTCTCTGGAGTAGGAAATAAAGGCTGCCATTTTCAGAACTAGAGTTTATTGTTAAATTATTTCTTTTTCATGTAATTCAAACTGAGATCTGCAATTTCTATCAAAGTTGCATAGGCTGACTATTGTCAAATCGGGGTGAAACTGTAAATTGTGGAAGTACCAACACAAAGCTTTTGTGTGTACATGTTTTCAGTGGTTAGCCAGCTCCATCCAGAACATAACTTTAGGAACGTTTCGGTGTGTTTTCCCTATCCTAGGCTGTCAGAGCAATACTAAGAGCAAAAGTACAGCTGCACTTTGCAGAGAGGCACCCTGAAATCCTGGCCTCTTCTGTTTGTCCTATTTTCCTTCCAARTAAGGGAGGAAAAACATGGGATTTGGAAAGAGCAGCACTGCCCTCCGGTGGGCAGACTGATCCTTCACAGAGGGAAGCCTTAGTTTTCCTTCAGATCTTGAAATATTTAAAAAACAGTGCCTAGAACTGCACTCCCAGSGAAACATATGTGGTTGGATTGAATATGGTTCGAATATGAATAATGAGAACCCTTTTAKTTTTGGAGGGYTTGSGGGRG
>QVAJ01000013.1:6053481-6065365 GCA_003546035.1 Mixornis gularis | reverse complement strand
AATGCCTTCAAACACCACCTAAAATACCACTGGTACTGCAACTGGCAAGCAAAATGCATTTTCTTTCAGTCAACTTAAATTCAGATATTTTCTGAGAATTTCCAGCGTGTTGCACAGTGAAGAAATATGTCCTTAATGTATAATAATAATTGCTTTATGTATACCTCATGTCCTGTAGTGTATTAAAATCAAGATTAAATTTACAGCAATGACCAGTTGTCTAATTTCTTTATAAATTCTTCCAGAATCTCATATATGTATTGGTGAGAAAGGTCAGGTCAAAAATAGTTTAACTATTCTGATACTGGATGTTTCCAGTGCCATCACTGAAACCACCTTACACATATAAAAAAGGGCAGAGCACAAATACAGAAAATGTAATGCAATAATTCATAATATTTTTTTTTAATCCAGAACATAGAAAATACTCATAATTCACTTTTTGCCTTCCTGTGTATCTCGGTCCCTTGTGGTAGATATAACTGGTCATATCACTGTATCCTTTATGTACTCACAGATTTGCTGGAAAACAGCATCTAAAACAWAATTGAAAGTAATGAGAATGAAGGGCAAATAGTATTCATAAAAACATGGTTACAGTTATACCAATTGTAAACATCAAAAAAAGTCTATTTTTTAAAAAACTCAGCACTAGGCAGAACATGTCTGATTACAAAGCAATAAAAAACCCTAGAAGTTATTGTAATGATGATCCATGCGAAATAAAATCTATTGTAATATTTTTCATTTATTTCTATATAATTAAAACACCTTTATTTTTAATTATCTAGCTCAAGCAGATGTGAATACTCATGGCTATATGGGAATATTTAAAATAGTCTCTGGCACGTCTTTCACTCCAACATTACAAAACAGTTCATCAGMTGATTTCAAAGTCCTTGCCTTTGATGTTGAAAAATTGGTAAGAACCTATCTGTTTGTGGTCAATTCAAGAGTATTTGTAGGTACATTAATTCCCTAACATTAACTGCTGTTGATGTTTTTGTCTTCCTAAAAAAAGAGGCATTTCCGGTCCTGAGCCTGGTCAGAACTSAAAATATTCCTTATTTGACAAAATCAGTGAATCATCAAAGAAATACCTTGCTTATGTAGTCTAGAAAAAGTTATTTAGTACTAAATCCATGATCATACTGTGAGCATGAGTGTATTTTTAATTACTGTATTGGTTCAAGATTTCTCTTTTTCATATAGATACAAAATATCTTTCAAGRAAGTGATCTGAAATACAAATTTGAGAGATGTGAAATTTCCTGGTTYAAGTAAGTACAGCTTAATTTAACTTTGCAAATGAATGTCAAAAGTCCTCACTTAGATATTTCTCTCAGAAGTATTTACTTCGATTTTCAAGACATCCTTGGGTAGCTCTTGTGTTACACCTTTCACATCTTACATCTTCCAAGTGCTACTGTGCTCAGCTTGACACCAGTRTGTTTCCTTGGGCAAACTTCCTTCTCAAGCTGATGTGTGTCCCTGCCTTGACCAAACCAGCAAGGCTGAGYCCCAAGACCCACTCGCAAAAATTCCATATTTTAAAGAACTGCAAGAGTATTTTTTTTGCCAAGGTGCTGTTTGCAGGGTTGCCAATCCTTGCCATCTAGAAGAAATTTCAAGTTAGAGATTTCCTGGCTTAAGCCTGGAGTCTCAGGTACTCGGTACTCGTATGTCCTTATGAATGCAAATCCATTTAATTCATATTCTTTAGGGTGTTAGCAAGTGAGGCTGTCATTTGACACCAGGAAAAGCTGCAGCCTCCGTGTCCTAAAGATTCCATAAAATGGGTACAGTAAGAGCTACTTCATTTAGTAAAGCTTGTTTAACCTCATTTTCAATATCCTGGGGTGTTGGCTGTCCTACTGAAGGCCAGCTGACAAAAATGTCCACGTTACATAACCAGGTCTGTGGTGTTAATTCCATATGCATTATTCTTAATAAAGTCCTGATTCAGCAAAGCACATGTAATACTCTCTCTCATTATTAAACACTCCCAGGATGTGCACCCATCCTGTCCAATACATTATAATCTCAATGGGAACCATGTGGTGTTGGTTATGGTTTTCATTTTTTTTTTAATTGTTGCTTTTTACTTTACAGGAAATCTGAAGATGACGGTGACAGATTGGTGTCAGATACTGGGTAATTGTTTATGAAAAAGTTTACTTAAAATATGGRCAAGAGACAATGATGCTACTAATTTAAATAGTTCTTCTGTGCACTGTGAATGGATTAAAAAAACAAAACAAAACAAAAACCCCAAACATTTTTAGAATTTGGATAAGACCTTCTAAACAGGATGAAGCTTCAAGATACATTTTTTTCTCTAAAAACTGCCTTTAGCATTATATATATATATATATATGTATATATGTATATATGTATATAGTCCCTGGGACTGCCAATTTAGAAAGAAAAATGGAAGAGTGAGAAAGGTAAGAAACCATCTAGAAAGGAAAAGATACAGGTTTGTGCTGAGTTTGCTTGTGTAAAACTGCTTAAACAGCAGTCAGATCTCATGTCATTACCAGAAACTCAAGTTTTCAATCAAGCCTGATGACACATTGTGATAGGCAAGAACAACACAGAGCACAAAAGATTAAGACTCTAGCAGAACTAGAAGAAGAACCCTGAGAAATTAATGGTATTAATGGTTGTGTCATAGGTGAGCCCAGAAAATTAAAGTACACAATACATGGAAACAGATCAACAGTTCTGTGCCAGCACATGTTCTTGTGATATCAGTGTAAATACATGAAGYTGATAAATATGCAGAGGACTTTAGTTTATATGAGTGGTTGTCCTTGAAAAAGCAAGATACTGGAATATTTGCTGATCATGAATATTAATAAGTAACGGGAAGTAGATTTGAACTGAAGCAATCTTTTGATTGGAATAGTGAGGACATAACCCTAAATAGCTAGAAAGTGGAGTATGATCACTTTATGAAGGATCATATAACATTAAGGGAATGGACTACACAGCAGCAGGAGTAGGCCACTTCCAAAGTGTTGTCCTTGTGAAGTTACATCCAGTCAGGAAATTTGGTTTCTGTACAAAGAGAGGGACTATTCTCATCAAAATTTAGGTGTTAAAGATGGAGATATCCCTTTGGGTGATTTGCTCAAGACTGTCTTTGTCAATGTTCGTTTTTTAGTTTTCTCATCTGGTCAATTTAGATGCYCTTTTTAGGAGAAGACCAGCTATGCCAAAGAACAGCTTGTCTTTTCCTATCARCCACAATGGGAACCTGGATATCTGCACTGTTAATATCTGTGTTGGGCAAAACTCGTTCCACTCCTGTATATTGACACAACAATCACAGAAATCACAGAAAATCTGATGTTTCTGAATTTTGGATCTGGCTTTTAATACATCAGTAAGGATTTGTCTTCACTTCTGCTTTGAATAACTTTGTCTCAGACATTACTTTCTTTTCACTTAAAAAGTCTTTACCCCTTCAGGCAATCTGCTTGGTATTTCACCCTTGAAACGCTGCTGCTGAGTCACAAGAACAGCAATAAAAGCTTTTGTTTACTCAGCATGGCCCAGAGGTTATCAGAAATATGCAAGGAGAGTTTTTCTACATATTGCAAACTACAAACTATGCTCAGCAAAATGACAGGATTAATCGCTCCTTGCAAAGAGCACTACTGAGTCAGTTGCAAATGGGTAGCTTAAGGATAAAAAAAGTTTGCACCTGAATTTAAATAAAATGAGAAAACTTTTATCTTTGGCAAGTCTCATACTTCAACATTACCTTACTYTAGCTACAAACATAAAACTTCATAATAGTGTCTAGAAGAGATGGGAGAGAACAAACAGAAAACACTCTGAGTAAAATTCCTAGAAGTTAAATGCAGTTTAACCACGATTTCTAAATATCCCTATTTTCAGCTATCACTGTTTCCTTGAGAGAATCCAGGCAGTCACACAGCAGATCTGCAAAAATAGAGAATCCACAGATAGCATTTGCTTTATAGAAATGCTCACTTTGCATTATWTTTTGCCACATGAAAGTATTATATAATTTTCATAATATTTCAGGATTCACCTTCAATTTATAGGGCTAAAAGTAATAGACCTGTTGAACAACAGTTAAGCTACTTCCTTAGTGTTCCTCAAGTTCAGCTCCATTGCAGAAATTGAAATCAATGTTGTCTTTGTTTTTGGGGGGTTTTTTTGTTTGTTTGTTTTGTTGTTGTTGTTGTTGTTGTTGTTGTTGTTTTCCAACAGTGTAGATAAAGAGTAGATAAAGAAAGGGCAAAGTTTCTCCAAGGTTCAAGCTGACCTAATGAATAAGAGATACTTCCTGATGTCATCTTTGCCAGCCAATACTTAAAAAACAATCTGCCTTTGCTGATGGGCCCAGTGTTAGAATGAAATATTCTGATAAGTCATACAGCAGATTTATTTCACCAACTTGAATAACTAATTAACTTCTYTGTTTTGTATTGCTAGTGTGGTTGTGATCTTCACCCTTTATTTTACCCAGATGGTACCAGTTGTGAAAGTAGAAAATGAGCTGATTTTGGGTGTCCTTGCAAATAACCCTAATCCTACCAAGACTTTGAAAATTGATGTGAACAGCATACAAATCACAGGTAATATTAGTAGGTKTTTTGTTTGAATTTTTGGGGTGTTTATTTGGGTTTGGTTTTTTTGGTTTTTTGGGGTTTTTTTAAATTCTACAAATCCTTAAGAACTACAGGTAGCAGGAATAAAAGCTTTGGCTTTCAGAAGCAGCCGGATTGTTACTTTTTCTCTTGGGTGCCCTCCTCCCCCATYACATAACTTTCAGTAGCAGCTGAAAGAACAATTTACGACCTTTTCTACTAGAAAGTGTGAGCCAGCATTTTGTACATTCCTTAAGGAGGGAGTAAAGGGCAAAGTAGCGATTTCCCTTGAAAACCACTCAATTTCACCTCTCATGAAGCAAAATATTTGTAATTCTTTCACCCACTAATTAAAGCAATTAAGCCCCAACTGTGTTATTTTATAAGTAAATACAGTTACAATTTTGTTCTGCTAAAGAATTAGAAAAGGACTCAGACTTGCAGTGAGTAAAGACTCATTTACTGAAAATGTGTCAGGAAGAAAATCGAACTTCTTTGGGAGAAGTGCACCCAGGGAACTGGCTCTATATTCCTGCAGAGCTTAGGTAAATGTGAGTGGGGGGGRAAAGGAACAGGGCTTTAAGGACAAGGTAGCTTTAAATTCTGCAAATATACAGATGTTTTATGTAAGTACTAGAAAATTCATCAAAACCTAAATGGAAATCCTTCAAGATCAATGGGAATCCTTTTTTTTCTTTTTTTTTTTCTTTTTTTTTTTTTCTTTACCTGAATGAAGCTTCAAAAGAGCCTCTCATTGAGGATGAGATTAAAAAACAATCTGAATTCTTTGAAGTTGATTAGCTGACATTTGAAGACCTGCTGGAGTTACTATTAAGTAGAAACTGAGGAGTGGGAATCTGGTGTGCCATATCTCTTACTCTATACTAAAAGCTGCATTTTTTGCTAAGCACTTCAAGCATTCAAAGGGTAAATTCAGAGTCTGGGCATATTTAGTTCTCTTTACTAGTTGTTTATTCCAAATAACTGCACAACACTGTGGAAGTTGATTGCTCATTATACTTCAAAAATGCCACCAAAAAAATAATGAAGGGCCTCTTAAAAGGTTCAGCCATTGATGAACTTTGAAGTAGTCAAACTTTTACTGCTGTGGATCATTAAAATGTCTCTTTTCACATGAGATATCCATTCCACCAGGAGTGCTTCAATAAAATAATTGAAACTAATTCAGATTCACAATCGTATGTGGCACTTTTGAATTTGTTTATATCAATAAGTTCTGCCAGAGACATTCCTGTTTCAGAGAGGGAAGAGGTGTCACACAGGTGTGACTTGCTTGAAAGGAGTTTTCACAGTGATTAAAAGTAACTTTCTTGTAAATCATCCCAGGTTAATTTTAACTSATTCATCTCTTCTAAATACTGTTCTCTAAGGCACAGGTGCTCTGAAAATCTCCCTAAAATAAAAAGCCTCAAGAGAGATTACCCAGGTGAAGACATTCTACATGCAATACAATCAATAGGGATTGAAAGGAACTGCAGTGGCTTTGAAACCTCATAACCTCAACTCATTTTATGAGATCCTTCCTCCTTGGGAAGATCATGGAGTTAGAGAAAAGATTGGGAACAGGATGAGGCAAAAGGAGGGAAGCATTGACAGTGATTCAATGAGAAATAGTCACAGCTGATTTCTTTTTAATCTTTATTTCTGTCATCTAAAACTAGACACTGTGCTATAAAAGAAGCTTATAATGAACTTGCTTTCTTGCAGTAGCTGATGAAAATCCTACTACAATGATGCCTTTAACCTCGTCAGGTCAGTACCTTTCACAAAACAGGCACTAATTTTTGTTACCAATACAAGACGAAGGAAAATAAGACTTGCTGTTCAGCTCACACAGCTTGGTAAAGCTGCCCTGGCTGCAGCTGGGACTTGACTGCCAGGGTCCATTCAGTGAAAATTAGCTGCTTTCACTATTTCTGACTATTTGAGAAAGTAGTGAGTGATCTGAAGTCTGTAYAAAATCTGTAGGAGCTTAGTAAGTGTATCAAACCAAAAGCTGAGTCTCAATTAGCCAGATGAGCTGCAAGTTGAAGTTTTTGCTGCTTTAGGGAGGTAGATCAGGCTAGGGAGTCCTGCTCTCATGTTGTGGTTACTGATTTACTAAACAAGCTGGACAGACAGATTTTCCTTCCACTATCCCTGGAAGTTTTACGACAATAAGACATGAAGCAGACAAAACTCCTTGGTCTCACCAACCTGCCAAAAGTCAGCCAGAGAGATAAACAATACAATTAGTGCTTTAYAGCACTGGGTGCAGGCAGTCACACACGAACTGCCTGCAAATTATCACATACAAACTCTCCAGGGCAGAGTACCAGACCAGAAGCTAAACAACTGTCCCTATAAATATAGGAGACAAGTGTTTATTGATATTCTAATTACAGTCATAGTAATGAAAGAGTTATTATTAGTCTGGTTACAAGCCTACTAATGTGTATAGTCCAAAGTGTACAAGTACTGTAGTCTATTCCCAAAGATACAGTTTAAACTGTTAGCATTCAGGTTTTTTCTCCTATCTGTCCCAACCTCTGGAATGCTGTCTTAATGCTTCCCTGGTCCTAAGTTCAATGTTGCTAATCATCTTCGAGCAAAAATTTGGAGATTGAGGGAGGTTCCTAAGGAAAGGGGAGGGGAGTTGGGAATTGTCAGCACCCAAGGCTGGARTGGCAACCATATTCCTGGTGTGAACTTCTCCCTTGGCCTTGGGTCTGCTGGGGTAATTTTTGTATTTTTTTTTAATATTTTCTACTTCCTTGTTCTTTCTGTTTCAGTCCAAATGTCACTATATRCCCATGTACCATACCAGGTACATTTACACCTGCTGGATGCAGGGTTATGGCTCTGCTGACCCTAAAAACCTCCTTTGCCATCTCAACCTGCTACTTCAGTGAGATTTTCTAGTGGTTGTGCTTATATCATTGCTGTTCCTGTCACTGTCCCGTGTTTCCTTTGGGGATTTTGCTGTCAACACGTGCATGCCCTTTTGGGAACAATTTTTCAACACTCTTCAAGGTGTAGCTCCCTGATAACTGTTTTCTTAGAACTGTTTGCTCCTTCATGAATCTAGTTTTAGGTCTTGGGATGTTTAATTCCTTCTAAATTGGTTATGCTGTAGTAAAAGTACATGTATATATACCAACAGATATGTTGGTGTATATATATGTGTGTGTGTGTGTATAGCTCTTTAAAAACGTGTGATGGTATGATTAAGCTTTTTTTTCTCTGCTGTGAGAACAGTCCATCTATTCCTTGTTCTTCTCCCTCTCTGCCAAAGAGATTGTGTCCCTRATTTTGCTGACACAAGAATGCACCATAACCAGAATGATCTAGTTTAGCTTAATAGTATTTGCTAAATAGGCACGTTTTGATCAAAAATTGGTGGGACATCCTCCTGCAAGTTTGTGCACTAGGTCTGGGAAAGCAGGAATATCTAACAAAAGTAAGTTGGTGATGGCCAGTGGTCAGCAACTTCTGCYCACAAAACTGATGGATGACAAACTACAGAGAAAGCCTTCCTGCATCTCCCACTTTATTCATTCAGTCCCTCCATCTTATAAACTGAGGTACAGGATCCAGTACCTGCAGTGACACRAGGATTGTTCTCAGTTGAAGATGTCATCATCCTACTCACATATCTGAGCCTTAATTTAGAAAAYAAAAATGGTAAACCAGGATGCTAAAGCAAATTCAAAGGGGAAAAGTAAAAAGATTTTGGGAGCTGTAAACACCAGGTGCATCCTCAGTGAGGTGGAACTTCTGTTGGAGCAATCACAAATACACATTCCATTTTTCCAGAGTGTTTTGCAGTTTACAATCACTRATACAAATCTGCCTATTTACCTAGGCATTTGTTCATGTGTAAATATGTACACACACAGGTATATATTTATATACACCTGTATGTAAATAGACAAATACTAGACAGGTTTGAGGCTCTTCACTGATTTGTAGTGGAATGTTATTTGTCAGAAAATGTACATTTACCTAATGTTGAAGTTGTTATAATTTTTCTTGTTTCAACAGATCCCACGAGTTTAACTAYGAGTTCCCTGACACCAACTTCAGGTCAGAACTTTTTACAGGGGAAGACAAGAAAGCATTGCTCCTCTTTTAGTGGGAGGAAGGTGGAAGGAGGAAATAAACCTTTTGAAGTTCTTGAAACACTTGGGTTTCRCATAATTTTTTCTTATGCTGATTGTGTCACTTGAGCTTCTGGACCAAGCCATCCAAGCTGGCACTACCATATAATTACCTGGAGTGTGGGGAGCAAATAATGCAGATATCAAAGCAGATTAACTGCTGCTTAATTCTGCCCAACCACAGAGGTGCTCCCARAGAGCAAGAAGTAGAGTTTTAACGTTGGGTTGTGTTTGTCCAGGTTCAGGACTACTCACCACAAGCAAGTCCTCAACAGCAGTGGGTGAGTAACTGTGTGTGTGGAGGAGCAGGGAGGTTACAAAGAACAATCTGAAATTGCAAATGCACTGCTCATGTACAGCCTCTCTGCACAGCATTCAGTCCTTGTATTCCATTCCTCAAAATTCAGAATACGCAGGTTTATCTTAGAGCAAGGAGACCTCTTCAAAGTAAAGGAACTTCTAAAACTGTATATGCTACAAAAATGCTGCATGTGTTATGCATGTTGATGCACACATTGACACTAATACTAGCTGCTCTTTTTTTTTGTCATGAGGACACTTTTATGAGGAAAATAAAATAAGCAAACTGATAGCAAAGTATGACTTCCAATGGACAGAAAGCTGAAGATATTTGAATCTTTGAAAACATTCTCCAGCCTTCTTATGTGGTGAAATATATATGATCTCTACAAGAAATCTAATGTGTTTACTGCCCTTATTTAATTGAATATAGCACTTACAGCACAATTTAGGGCAATTTGCCATTCAAAAGAGAAATCAGAATGTTTTAGCAGGGGACGTTGATTGCTTTCAATCCAGGAGGTGGCAGTGCTGTTTAGTTTTCTGATYGAATAAATCGAGAATTGCTCATATTGTATGTAAACAATGATTTCCTGCCTGATGGGCTTGTACAAAATCCCTTCCTGGGTTATTGGTTGGAATTTTTGCTCTGGGTCTAGAATGCACAATTTTATCTCTTCTCATCTGTGGAAATTCATTCAGTGGCCCTGTGTCACCTCCTACACTTGACTGGAGTATCTTTGGTTCATTTTAATTTCCAGTTGGATGTAAAATGGCAAATCTTTTGGCCTTGTAACATTTGCATTGCCAGCACTGAGAATGTTTTGTAAAACACTCTGAAATGCTACACAATACATCCACACCAATGTTATTTTGGGACACACAATACAATGTCATACTTAATCTGATTACAGAACTAATAGCTCTACAAAAAAAAAAGAAAAAGATGAAATTTTACAGACTACTATTTTTCGTTCTTGCATCAGAAATGTTGACCTTTTTTTTCTGTAAGGATTCATTAGAGTAGAGACAAGGAACTGTGTGAATAATTCTATAAAATTTAATGCAGTTTTAAGAATTTTGAAATTAGTAGCTCTCCAAAGCTCATTTTAGCTGCATGTTTCTGTTCACTTTTATAGGACCTACTTGAATTCTACAGATKTCTAAGACCAAAACCCTCTAAAGACTAAAAGATTTTGTTTGCAGTATATGAATATTTATGGTATAGAAAAAGACTATTCAACTTCAAGGAGCCGCCTATGTATTCCTTTAACAGAAATTTGCTCTTAAATTGTACATTTAATTTGTAAATCTGAAAAGAATATGGTTTCTGATAATTCTGGTGTTTCGGAATCTACTCTTAAAGGTCCTTTTTTAGGATATGCTGGTTAAAAAAATCAGATTCCTTGGCATGATGAGGTGCGACAGTGATGTGTCAAAGTTGAAGAAACAAATTAAATTGTATTTACGTAAACCCAGAGATTTTTCACTGTTGTTTAAACCAAAGTACAGTTTTCTCACATTATTTGAGCATAAAAAAATAGAAAAGACCATTTATTACATTGCATAAAGTAATTTATTTGTGTAAAGGAAATAAAGAGGAATTCACAGACATTTTCTTCTAGCCTTACTTCAAGCTAGATTTCAAAAAATATTTCACTTCTGAGAACTCTCTCCATTCTGTGCCAAATTTATCTTTTTAGTATGTGATATTTCATTGCAGGCTTCTAAAAATGCAGTTTTGTAAAACACTATAGAGTGGTTGATTTGATTTGTAAGAGAGGTAAGTCAATTTTCGTTTGTAGTGAGACTGCATTACTGTTGTGCTGTTATTGCTCTCATCTTTRTTATTCCAGCTGAGTGTTTGCCACCTGCTGAACTCTGTGCTGATGGTGCAACCTGCATTAGCAAAGATTTCTTCTGTGATGGAGTCTTGRACTGCCCAGATGGTTCAGATGAGTCTGAGAAAAGATGTGGTAAGAATGTAAACTCCTGTAAATCAGTCTTTTTAAACGTGCTTAACACTGTCAGTAGTTTGTAAATAGTTTATGGGCAATAAACTGCACAGTGAAGTCCAAATCGATTCTACWAAGAATAATAAGAGTGATTTTTATAGTCTTTATCTTGCAAGAGGAAACAATGTTCTGTAAAATTCTCACTAATGAAGAATATGCTTAATAAATAATGAAATTTTAGTCTTTCTGTTTTAATATAGTTATAGAATTTGTCACTTACCATAGAAATATTAATGACATAAATAYGATGTAAATTACAAAATAATCTAGAAATTTAATATGAAGATTTGCATCAGTGATATCAAACAATGTTCAGACCAGATGACCTCCACAGGTCTCATGCAACTTCAGCCCATCTGTGATTCTATTAAACGACAGACCTGAAACTCCTCAAATTGCAGTTTAATTTGATTAAGATAAAGAGTTTTTGTCCTGCAGTGCCAGTCAGTTTGTGTGCCTTTGTCTTAACTTCGAGTGCTGTGCCCATCTCTGGGCCCCTCACTACAAGAACGACTTTGAGGGGCTGGAGAGAGTCCAGAGAAGGGAAATAGATTTGGAGAACAAGCCATGTGAGGAGCTGGGAGGCCTCAGCATGGAGAAAAGGAGGCTYAGGGGGAAAGTTCTCACTGTGCAACTCCCTGACAGCAGGGTGGARCCRGGTGCAGGTCCTGCTCYTCTCCCARGTGACAGGACAAAAGGAAATGACCTCAATCTGTGCCAGTGGACATTCAGCTTGGAGATCAGGAAGAATTTCTCCACAGCTTGTCCATCATTGGAATGG
>QVAJ01000013.1:5998151-6049163 GCA_003546035.1 Mixornis gularis | reverse complement strand
TGATTCTAACAAAAATGAATGAGCAAACACTTGTCATTGATTTTATTAGATAATTATGCTTATTATTTTTATTATTGTCCATACTATAAGATTCCTTTTAGATCGGATTATGTCTTACTTGTCCAGTATCACTTTCTCATAATCTTCACTGATAACAAGCTGGGCACTTTCTTTCTTCTCACACTGGGTTTTTTTGGGGTTTTGCGTTTTTTGGGGGGTTTTTTGTGGTTTTTTGGGTTTTTTTCTCATTGGTAAGGTCAGGAAATATGTGAATTAAAGTGGACATAAAAAGTACTTCTATACTAATGTCAAGCTCTAATGCTAACATAGAATAATAACTATCATTCATGGACCTTTTCTCTCTGTGCATTTAAAATCTTACGTGTTCTGTTTTCATCTCAAAGATTGCAAAAGGGAATATGTTTCTATTTGAGCTCATGCATTAGGCATGTTGGCAAAGTTCACTCTGCACAGTCTTTATTTATGGTGTACAGCTGTCTGAAACAAACTTGATTTTTATTTTGTGTTTGCTACAGTGATAGGCAGAAAGAATTTTACACTTATAAAATGAACACATCAGGAGTCACAATTTATTCTTTTATACATCGTTTCCCAGAGGAGGACTATGCTCAATAAAATTCCCATTTAATTTTCAGTATGATTGGTTATTTGTAATTTGGACCATGATTTTAGGTATGATTTAATTTCTGAAATTAATTAAAAGCTCTGTATAATTTCTGAKCATCTGCCTCAAATTGATGAATTTGTCCTTACCTCTCCAGATAGTCATGTGTGGTACTGATTTTATCCGTATGTGAAAGCTCTATGATACTTTTGAACAACTGAAGAGAAAACATCACTAGGCAGATTCCTAACATAATGTTCAAGAGATGCTGCAAARCCTTCAGCAGTTCCTCAGTGTCTGCTGAAACAAAAAAACTCTATATGAATTATCATTTCCAATCTTGCTGAGGGTTAAAGTTCCTTTTTTTTCCCTTTTTTTTTGTTAAGTGAAGAATTTTCATAGAATGGAATACTAACACCAAGGAAACAAAACTAATAARAGCCTTTTGAAAAAATAGATGATGATAAATAACATTTGCCTCAGCAGAATGAATTCAATAGCTGGCAGGAAACTTGGGAGATCCACTTATCTCTTTGAGTACTCAGTAATACATGAGGCAAGGAGCTAGGAAGCTCATAAAAGTAGAGATAACCATGGTAAACCRTATCCCCTTTTGCTTTTATTCACATGATATCCAATAGTCCCTGGTAGTAGAAACACAGTTTTCTGATTTAAAGTGGTTGTAGATAAGAACTGGTAAGACAAGATCCTGTTTCCTTATAAAAGTAAGAGTAAAATGAAAGTAAGAATTGGATTAGCTAAATACCATAGGTGGTTTTGAATTATTTGGATTGGATTAGACTAGTTTGAATTAGTTGGACTGTGTCTAATTTAAAAGTTAATTTTCTGTACTGCTTTTCTTCTCATATAGTACTTTGAGATAAAATAGTGAAGAGAATTAGAAATGGGAATAAACTGATAGTGTATTTTACTTTGTCTTCCTATTGTTGTTTACAAAGCAGTTCCAAGGTAACCCATGTAAACCAATACCCAGGGTCATCAACATTTTGGCTCTGATTCTGTTTTTCAAATGTCATTCTGACAAATGTTCTCGATTGTATCTTTACAGCTGCCATTTGTGATGGAAAATTCATGTTGACTGGTTCCTCTGGGTTTTTTCACTCTATGAATTATCCAGAACCGTATAATGAAGACATTGTTTGCCAATGGATAATMGTGTAAGCCATTTTCCAATAGTTTTGTACCTAACATTTTTTTGATTATGAGGTGATCTTGTTTCCTGCGTGATAGTCTTATGCCATTTGCTTTTATTTCCAAATACCCCAGGACAGAAAATACATCATACTATTTTCTTCTTTGTATTTATGTAACTTTTCTTTAAAAATCTTCATGCATAAGCTCCATAACTATACCAATAATTTTTCCACTTACAGAAGTTCTTAGGTACAATTTTAAGAAATCTTGTGTGCTATATAGATCCAGAGGAACATAAACGTAAATTCAAAATAAATCACATAACTTAAAATAATTGTAAGATTTTTTTTTCAAAGGATTATATTAAATAGTAATCTTCAGGTAATGGCTTTATATGAGGTAACTCTTACTTAAGAGAAAGAATTTTCAAGAATTCTCTTGTCACTTAGGTGTAAAGGCTTAATCTGTGAGTTAAGAGTACCTACCTACCTATGTAATTTAGGAATATGTTTTAGAATTGCATAGTTAGCATTTTATATAACAGCACCAAATGCCTTTTAAGCCTTAGGCACAATAAGTGGATGATTTTTTTTTTTTTTAATCAAGGATATATACCTATAGACAGGGAGAAATGCTTCCTTTGAYTCTCTAGGTTTAGTTCTTAGGCCAGGGAGAAAAAAGATAGCCACACTATATGATAGATCTCATCCAAAAGTACATATCTAAAAAGATTAGATGATCACAAGTTAGACAGTCCTAAAAATTTCTCCTATGACTGCCAATTCAGAYGTTACTGCTTTGAAAGGCAGTAATTCTTATTATGGTTTTGTAATAACAGCTSTTCTTTGATTCTGAGAAGTATTAATTTGGCAGAAGATTTCAAAGGAGATTAAGAAATTGCCTTTAAAATTAGAAAAGGTTTGGGTTTCTTGTTCCAAAGGCCCCTTTGAAAGTGATAGGCTTTGATTTTGTTCAGAACTTTCATCTTCACCTTGAAATCCTAGTTTTCCTTCTGTTTAGTACATTTTTCCTTCTCATCTTCAGTGGTACTCTTCACTAGCAATTACTGGCAACACCTGGCTTTAAAATGCGGGTGTGTCCCAGGAAAAGAGCAAGATTTTTTTTTTTTTCCTTCAGAATATGCCAGCCTTATTGCTCATGTCATGGCAGTGCAGAATTTGAGCACAGTAAATAAACATGGCCCAAGTGCCCTCCTTCCTTCTAAACTGTCAATGTTGCTCCAAGTGCTGCTATAGCTGCAAGRAGCATTGTATTAGGTAGATATCTATATGTATGTAGCGAATAAAAACTTCTTTTTTTGAAAGAATCATGAGCAACTGCAAATAATACAGTACAGGTTCTGCAGATATGTGTAATTACAGATTGAAAAAATGACAAAAAACAACCAACAATTTATTTTCCACCTACCTGCGTTAAAAAAATCTGGCAACTCTGAGAGTAAAAGCCTAAAAAATTCAAAGTGACACTCAAATTTTGTCTTTCTTTCAAACAGAGTTGTTTCCATGAGGGAACCTTTTGGGTTTTCCAGTAACCTACATTTTTTATTATCCCTATAAAAATGTGTTAAAAAGTAACCTATAATACATCCGAGATTGGATTTTTCTTGTTCCTACCTTTGTCTAGAAATATTTCTCCATTACCTTTAGGAAGAGCTTTCACATTTACATGCCATTTAACTCCAAATGAAGACCCAATCTCCTCTCCTTCTAAAAGAGCAATATGCTCAATATTTCCCTGAAGGTTTAGCTTCTTGAACCTTTCAACTGCATGTTTTACCCTTCTCTAACCAAAGCTATTTCTTCYTGTTGGAGAAATATAAAATAACAACAACAAAAAAATATTTAAAAGGCAAAATATCTAAGTATTTACTTCACACTTCTCTACTAATCATTACTGATAAGCACCAGCAGATTGTTGTGGAAAGCCTATTTTCACTGAGTCTCTTAATTCTGAAAAAAACACACATAGTGGTAGCTAAGCTGATAGTGGTGGTAGTAGTGTTTTAGAATTTGGACTGCCATATGTGTCTAGTGGAAAGGAAATGGGAGAACAAAATAAATATAGATTACTCATAGAGCATAACTGTAGCAAAATAAGGCCAAGAATTTTTACACTTTACTTCAAGTGACTTCTGTCATTAAACTTTGTGTGTGATAGTTTGGATTTATAACAGTTTCCCAAAGAGTGGGTTTGAGATCATCAAATCTGCATGCAAATCCTGGTTTTGTCATAAGAGACAGTGTTTTTGGTTTTGATTTTGATATCTTGYTGTTCATATTGATATCTTGATACTATTCCTCTGGCTTTGGGAAGTCTACCTGAGCAGTGAGAGATCTAAGAGCAACGTGTATGAAAAAGCAATTGCAATGCAATGAGATGCAGAAGACAACAAAACCCAGCCYAAACCATCCAAAAAACCTGTTTCTAGAGCTGATTATCACATTCTAGAGTTCAGAACATTCAGTTTCTAGAACATACTTAACTCCAGTGCATAAGGGTGTGTGCACACTGTTACGAAAGGTTTATGCCAAATGCCTTTGGAATTTTATAAGCTAAAAGTTRGAAAAATAAACCATCTTGRTTAATAATCTTGATTGATAKAATTTYRTGTTGYTTCTGAACTTATCATTCAAGCACTCAATGACTTCAGTTTTGAGTTTATGTTTCTCTTRTTGCCTTAGAGTGCCTCAAGGGTTGTCCATTAAACTGAACTTCACTTCTTTTGAAACACAACCATACACAGACATATTGAGTATTTTTGAAGGATTAGGACAAAACAAGGTTTTAAGAGGTAAGTTTATTTTTCAGCTAATAATACTTTTCCATTAATAAAATATAAGTGCTAAAATAAGCATTTTGAGGCATCAAAAGCTGCACATGTATGTTTAAGAGGAAGACTGGAACTGTGTAAAGCCACCCTGTTAGACAATTAATCTCAATATACCTCTCTGCCCTTTAATTTGACCACATTATACATTATGAAATATCTTACTYGTTTTTCAAGACCTTATTTGAAAGTTCTTGACAGCTTCATCAGCCTCATGGTCTCGTGGGGTCCATGTTCCATTGGAAAYACATTKCCAGGASYTCYTGTAATATCACACRYAGTAACATAAAATTAAACCATCTARACTGAACTGGTGGGAGAAGTGCTATGAAACTTCCTGAAAATCTTTACAAGTATGGCATTTCTTTCCTCAGATCTTGAAATAGTGACCATACCTTATCTCTGTCTCTATATTCTACTCTGAAAACTGGGATTGTACTCATTTTATACAAGACTCAGTCTATACGGCTRAATTCCATCAGAGGTGGAAAACATATTCTGGAGATAGACTATAGGAAGATAAGTGAGAAAGATATATTGTTATTTATCCTTATTTTTGGAAATGGGTAGAGAATTGGTATGAGAAATGGTAAAAAGACTAGCTGATATGAGAGATGGAATATGCAGAATATTTATATGTCAGCCAAACGACTAAATTCTTCAAGGGTTTGAAGCCATTGTAGCAGAATCACAATACTACAGGAAAACCATTCCTTAAGACTCAATAAACGAATCCACTATGTTTTTGTGACAACAATGGAAATTTTAATATGCATGTGATTATTTTCTCTCTGACTGTATGTTTTTTTATTTGTTTTCAGCTTCTCTGTCAGGGACCAATCTTGAAACAATTTACATTTTTTCTCATGAGGCTACAGCACAGTTTRTGTCTGATTATTCAGAGAATTATAACGGCTTTAACGCAACATACACTGCATTTAATGCGAGTGAACTAAACAGTAAGTGTTCTCTGTGTGTGTGTGGGTGTGTTTGGTTTTTTGTTTCTCTTTTATCCCAAAATTTTGGTGAATCTACATTTTCAGTTTGAGAAAATGAAGGTGGAAAGGGAAGCAGGCCTTATGAAGTCTGGATGAGGTAAATCTACAGTGACAACAAAATGCAGCAATATGACTCATGCTTTGGTAGTTGGATAAATGAAGGCTTCTTTAGCTGCTAAATTTGGAGCAGGAGGTGAACAGGGAATGTGGCTGGGATGGGAAATGCTGCAGGAACCATCCAGCAAGTTCTTGTCATGCGGAAGCTCTGTCTGCCCTGCATTTCAAGGCACCATGGACAGACACTGAAATATCATGAGAACAAAAGGGATGAGGATGCTGCAGCAAAGCCTGTGAGCGAAGAAAGAATGAAAGGGGCATCCCAGGGGCACAGAGCACAGCACTCTGCTCTAATGGTGAGCCCTTTCTGCTGGAGCAATCCAGGCCTTGGCAAAGAAAAGAGGAAAAAGAAGGATCAGAAATGATGGTTGGTGAATGGGTGCAAGAGTCTGTAGGGCTACCCTTCAAAAATAGTCTTTTATTAACAAGTACAAAAAACACATTTATTTAAGTAATTTTGTTGCATTGCATAAAGAGGAAATTAAGTCACTGTGGGCTGGTTTACAAACATACTTAAAAATTTACATTGTTCATTACTCCTTCCTRTGTAATTCTGAGAAAAAAACTTACCATCTCTGTCATCTTTTATTTACTAGAAGTTCTTATTCACAGATTATGAGAAAATCAATTGCACTTTTGAAGACGGCTTYTGTTTCTGGATACAAGATTTAGAGGATGATTCAGAATGGGACAGAGTTCAGGGTCCTACCTTTCCCTTCATGAGTGGTCCTGAATTTGATCACACATTTGGCAACTTGTCAGGTAAGATCAAAAAAGTGGGTTGAAGATTAAAGGAAACACTTGATTTAGCTTATATCACTGCATTATGATTCTTCATAGTAGTATTACTAGGATATCATATTATTCTGCCATAATAATGTCAGGGCTACTAGACAAAATGTTTTRCACTACTGATTGCCATCTTGTGGAAATATCCAAAACTAAAAGAAAAAAAAATAAAAGAATGTGTAAAATTATTTAAGTGTGAGCTATTAAAGATTTCAAAGCTATTATTACACCAAAATGCCTTATCTGAGAAAGGAATKTTTATTGGTCAAAAATATTGTAGGTCAAAAACCTGTATGTTTAACTTGAGGGGAAAAAAATATAATTTCATTATTAGGCAAAACACTTCTGTTTCATCCCACTCTACTTCTGACATCCTCATRGTTCTCACAAAATAATTTTGATTTAAATAAAGTTGACCTGCAGTTTATAGGGGGCATCTGTGTTCCCAGTTACTGCACAGCAAACACATCAACTGTGCCAAACACACAAACACTCCAGAACCTGTTACAGTTAAATACCTTAATTGGAAGAATGGTCATATCAAAACTGGAATAAAAGAGACAATACTGACTGGAATCAGATTTTGAGTGTATCATGAATCCTTATACTAGGATTAGACTCCATAATTTTTTTTCTCCTTCATCAATAAAGCCAAACAATCACTTTCGCAGATGATTTGTCAGCCCAGCTAAAACCAGATAAAATATAAATTGGATTTTTCAATGGTTATATGTATTCTATGCAAGACTTACATAAAACTTATTCAGTGACAAATAAGTGGAAAGATTGCAAATKATTCTGAAATAATCCTGGGAAAAGAAAAATAGTATTCTGCACTTCATCAGATAGAAATTATTCATCTCTTTTGAGTAAATGCACATTTTCTAAACAATCTTCATAACACTGTTYTGTCTTCCAGCTTGGCTCCTAGAATGCAAATCAGATGAAAGAACGTAAAATTTGTTTAATAAAACACTTGGCAATGATTTCTCTCTCTCGAAAATGTTTACCTATTTTAGGTGCTCTTTGTTTTCTTGTGCCAAGTCTAAGCTGCCATATGTAATGTTCCTATGTGTAATGTTCCCATTGTGTTGTATATTTAAATTTCTGTGACCTCTATTTTGAGTAAATTGTGTTATTGATAACAAGCTATTACATTCAGTGAAACTCTTTTTCTTGTTTTCTCTGCTCTTGAAAATTAAATACCTTAATACACATTCAAAAATTGAATCTGAATGCTCAGAGAATTGATGAAACAAAGACAGAGAACTGTCCSTTTGACTATATGAATAACTTTATTCTTTAAATTAGACACCATGTGTATTTTAGTGCATGCTCTCTAAGTCAACAGAGGAACTTAGAGACCTAGTTCTAATTCCAGATTAATTTTCAGGAATTTTAGCTTTGCACATGAAAAAAACAAGATAATCTGGAAGTATAAATAACAGAATACAATGTATAAAATTTAATTCATATAATTCTACTCATTTTAAAATGTTATTAACATAATATTTGTATATATATGTATTAGATAGATAGAAGAAAATATGAGATTACACCCATGATTTGAATAAAACACGARTTTAATTCTAAAGCTGTCTAAATTTGCATTTCTTATGAAAAATCTCAATGCTTCTGTGGCCTGGCCTCATATGGCAACAAGAGGTCCAAATTCTCTGCTGCAGCAAATTATCTCAGAAAAAGCTACAAACTCAATTTCAAAAGTAAAGGGGGTTTTTGTTTGTTTATAATGCCTCACCTGGCTATAAAATATTCACATAGTCATTCTGTCACCCCCTCAACACACAATCCATATCTGCCATTGTCATATGGATGCAAATTATGAAAATGTTGGGAAATTCTTCTGTAAAATGGCAAGMAATATCAAACAGGAAGACATTTCTATAAACCCAGGAGAATCGCTGCCTTCACTGAATATAAGGCAGGATTCCCACTGACTTGAAAAGGACTAGTTTCCCATTAATTATCTAGTTCTGTATCCAAGAAACTTAAAAGCTCAATTTAATATATCACTGACTGATGAATACATCTTGGGATAATCACTCACATTTGCTCTGTTGGGAATCTTCCAAATCATGCAACACTATCTGTGCCTGATGTTATTTTAAATGTAAAAACTCTAATTCGATAAATAAAAAAGTAAAAATKAAGTTCTTCTGTCCTGGCTAAAGTGTGATCATTGTCTTGCAGGATTTTATATTTCAACACCCATTGGATTTGGAGTCATAGAAGAGCGAGTCCGGATTCTGAGTTTGYCTTTGGTCCCTTCAGATACCTATTGTCTAAGTTTTTGGTATGGTTACATAATTCCTAAACCTGTATTTTGTTGAACAATGTACCCAAAGAGCTTGCYTTCATATAAAATATTGATCCAACTCAACGTGCCAGCAATGCCAGCCTGGTTCTGTTTGGATTTCCACAATCAGTCTCCACTCCAGGCCTGAAGTTCAACTCCTTCCTGGCTTTGACTTCTGCCRTTAGCTATAATGTATTTTCTTTTTCACCCTGCATCCAATATTCATTTCTATACAAAAATGATATAAAGAATCCCTGAAATGTGTTTTGTCATAAAGCTTGACTAGACCTCTACAATTCCATGTGTAATTTAAACATGTAATTAATATTATTTTTACACTTGCTTCAAACTAACCCTAATTTCATAAAACATTATAAAATAAAAAGAGTGACATTTTTTCAAGGAATTTACACTTTGTTCTAATGATACCAAAATGCTTTTCCYCCTCCAGGTATTTCATGTATGCAGCAAATGTTTACCGTTTAAGCGTTAGTATAAGTGATGAGCGTGGTCAGGAAAAGATTGTTTTTGAGAAAGAAGGAAACTATGGAAACAACTGGAATTATGGACAAGTAACTTTAAATGAAACATCTGATTTTAAGGTTTGTTAATCTGCTTTTTTTTCTTTTCTCATTTATTTTAGCTAAACTGATRGCAGAGTTTTCTGTGAAATCAACCCAAAATTCCACTGTTCCAAAGATAATTCTGAGTATCATTTGACAATTCATGCCATCAAATAAATATTAACATGCAGAAGGTTGGCATCCCCATTTGAATTCTCACAGCCCCTTTTYCTACTCTGGAATTTAAAGTATTAATATTTCAGGAAACAGAAAACCTTATCATTGTCAAGGAACAATGAATGTTATCATGAGAGCTTTCCACAAAACAAGAGTGTTCAAATCCTATCAAAATCTSCTGTGGAATATAAAATCTCAGTAGTGACAGTAATGTGAAGCACTTAGCCATGAGAAGATTTAAATTTAAATTGCTTCAGATTGTGAATCGGTGTTTTTTTCACTAATTACTTACAGATTAATCCACTGAAACTATGTTGCAGATGGAACTGGTTTTGACACCACACAATTAACAACTGACTTATCCGTAAACAAAAGGAGGATATTTATTCCAGAYAATTATTTCAGCACCTCTCTTTTGAAAACAATTTCTTTTCATAGCTATTTGKGATGGTTTGCCCTGCTACAGTAGTTTTGATTGATTTCTGGCAAGCACTGCTAGAAAGACACATTTAACATCTGAGGAAATATGACCTAGCTGCATCAGACTTCCATGAAATATGTAACCCCATATGATCTCAAGATTGTTATACCTAAATGTATTTCACCAGCACTAATTCATTGTTTGTAAGATTACTTTAAATATGTGGATATGAAAGAGCAGCAAAGAACAAATGAGATTAATTTCAGTTTTTTGAGCCATTAGTTCAGGAGAAGTTTGGGTTGASGAGCAATGCAGAATTGTTTATAAAATTACAAGTATAAAGGTATTGAATATTTTAAAATCATGTTCATCACTTAAATGAAGAAGTTACTACATTCTTTAGAATGATCCATATGTTTGTATAGTGCTGTTTTGTTTTGTGAGGAATTCTGTCTCATCCCCAGTGCCTTCCCCTGAGTGTAGCACCAGTGTAGATTACAGTGGAAATAAGAACATTCAAGAAAAGACAGAATGGTACAGTGTAGGAAGCTGAAAATGGTTCATTAAACTATATTTTTTTTCCTGAATTCAGGTCATTTTTGATGCCTTTAAAAGGCGTGGTGCCAGTGATATTGCCGTGGATGACATTGGCCTGACGAAGGGAAAGTGTAATGAAGACAATTATGTGGAGCCAACTGTGAGGCCAACTGTTCCTACCACCCCTTTAGTTCCTAGTAAGTAAACACTAAATCACTGCTGGTTTCCTATTGCTGTATTTGTGTTTGAGTGGGTCAGAATTTTCAGTGCCAGTTTTATAAAAAACTTCTCATCAACATTATAAATTCATCTTCAGGATAACACACTGAGATCGAGTTCCATGCCTCTCCAGACAGGTTTACAGCTTGGTCCAGATTCTTCCAGCTGCAGAGTATTTTAGAGGAAAGCACAGAGGTTTAAACTTCCTCAAAACATTCCAGTTCCACAGAGCTAAGCAGGAAAATCTCACATCAAAAATAGAGGAAATACCTGTAACCACCCTTATTAATCTGGATAATTTATATGAAAGAGGRAAGAAAGATTGTATCTGATGTTAAACAAGTCCAAGCACATTCGAAGCAAAAACCAATATAAATATAAAYAGAGCTTGTGGAAAAATCATTAAAATATCTGATGGGGCTTGCTTTGTAATTTACTCTGAAAGTTGATGAAATTTTGGAAAAAAAAATTTCTAGAAAAGGCCTATTCAGATACAGCTTTAAAYCATTAAAACAAACACTGAGCATGTTCCAGGACTTCCTCATATTAGATTTACTGAGCCTTTCAAAGCACAGCTGGTCTCTCTCTTGACAACATATAGTAAATAAAAATTATCTAAAATTAAAATTGTAGTTAGACTGTTTGCATTGTATTCATGTAGAAACACTGCATACTAATATTATTATTCTTTCAAATCTGTCACTTCCAAATCTACTGCATCAAGACAGGTAAGGAAAAACCTACTAAATGTAAGAGAAAAATGCAGTTTTAGAGCTCCATCACGAGACACAGGGAGGTAAAGTTCAACAAAGTGTGTCTGCCAGCAAAATTAAATTTTATTAACAGTAGTAATTTCAGTCATAGTTTCTCAAAATGAGTTTTGGGATACAATAGCAGTTTTTATTAAAATAATTTCGTAGAGAGATGCTGATGTCTGCCCCCTCCTGCTAACCTTCAGGTGCTGTGRGTAAACACACCTCACAAGTTGATCAGTGGTAGAATAACCCTGTGGTAAAYAGTAGCTGAGTGCTTCTGAAAAACACCAAAGGAATATCAAACTAYAGACCTCTACCCAATGCATGGTCACAAAATTTTAGCATTCAAAAAAGGGACATAGCAATATGGCTTATAACTCATTATGAAAGAGATTAAAGAGATCCATGATACAAAAGGACAGTCTAAGCTGTTGCTGGGGAAAAAAAAAMCAAACCTGTTTTCATAATTTTGTTGGGACATGCTACCACATGTTACCTGTAACCTGATGAAAAGAAAGTGAATGTTATCAATCATCTTCAAGGAAGGATGAAATTACTTTGATGAACGTGTACAAGCTTACTAACGTTTATGATTTCACTACAAATGTCACATCCATAAACAAGACATAAAAGAATCCGAGCTGAGTCAATTTCTTTTACTAGAATTAGAGCTTCAGTACAAGTCACTGGCATCATTCACAGTGCCACAAAAGCTCCTTGAAATGTAAAAAAAGATATWTTTGATGGTGGCATGGGAAAGCCAGATTCGCTTTTGTCTTTTGCACAAGTCTGTCACCTTACACTTTCATCTAACACAAAGATTGCTTTTATCTTCATGTTAATTTATAATCTGTCTTTTAACGCAAACAACGGTGTGGAAAAGACAGTGTACATTCCACACTTCAGATATGCATGTCAATATAAACTGAAGTTTTGGCCAAAGCACAGAGACACAGGTCATATATAATTTCTAAACTGTTGAGAAAATCATCTGTTTTGCTCAACCAAGATTGTTGGTAGTGATTACTGTTTGGTTCTCTAATGAGTAACAACTGTATGAAYAACTCTGTATGAATCAGTGCTTAAAGATCACTGGAATTTTTTAAAACATTTTTTCAGGACATGAGTAAATTCAATTTCTTCTCTCATTTTTCCATGCTAGAACAAGAGCACTACTAATGTGCCTTACATGTAGTCAACACCARATCAGATTTCACATGCAGTAATAAYCCATTAAAAAAACCCCAATATAATCTTTATCTGTTGTTYATGGTATTTATAGAAAATAATCCTCCTTGTGAGCCATATGTCTGAAGCACAAAATACTTATTAGTCCAGATGAGATTGTTAACAGTTCCTTTTCCTTTCTGAGAGCTCAGCTTTTCTTGCCAGGAGTGATTCAGTGAAATAAAAAGTTCTAGAAAATAGCTGGTGTGAGGAAATTCAAGTGTTTTCTTGGTTTGGGGTGTTTGGAGGTTTTTATCTTTTTTTTGATCTTTCTCCCAGTGGGATTCAATGGCCAGACTTGGTAGGATTTGTAGATTATGCAGTCCCCAGCCAAAGGGACCAGAGTGTGAGATGCTGTCAGACATCATGGCATGCAAATTTGAGCTATAAGGGGTGGGGAGGAGAGCATTAATATTTAATCAAAGTCTTAGAGTTAAAAAAAAATAAATAAATTCAAGGAATAAACCATCAAAAAAAACCAAAATAAAGAAAGTAAAGCTGTTTTGCCTWAACTACTATTTCCTGAAGCAAATGGAGGAGCACTGTTCTTCATTTTTGAATGAAGTAATTGTGAGCAACAAAAGTGGGAAAACACCAAAGTTCATTCTCATGGTTCATTCMGTCATTCTGATAGCTAAAATGAAAATAAATAATATTTCTCAATATTAAGTAAAGTTTTTGAGCATGAAGCTGACATAATTGGGGTGTAAACCACCATCAAAATTATGTATTGACACAGAATATTGAATATATAAAGTGCAGTTAGCTGTGTCCATGTTGTGAGTGCATGAATGTGTTTACACGTATCTAAAATATTTGTTTTTACAGAAATTTTAATAATTTTTACCTGTAAGTACATATACATCTTTATGACAAAGGTATTTCCTACTAGAACAGTTGTTTTAAGGAAAAAGCAAATCACTGTTTTAACCACTGACAAGGTTTAGCTGTAAAAGGTTTTGAGGTCCTGAAGAAAACAAAGTAACGGTATAAGGGATTTCTGCTGAAAGTTTACTTGCTAGATGACAAAAACAGCTTTAGATTTGAGGATCTCTGCTGCTGCTGCAAGAATAATTTCTCCATGGAAAGGGTGATCAGGCACTGGAAGGGGAYGCCCAGARAGGTGTTGGAGTCACTGTCCCTGGAGGTGTTCAGGAAACAGCAGGATATGGCACTCAGTGTAGGGGCTAGTTGACAAGGTTGACAAGGTCCTGCTGATCCATCAAAGGCTGGATTCAATGATCCCAGAGGTCTTTTCAGCCTTAATGTGATTCTAAGATTGATCAGACAACAAGAAAGGCATACAAGCAGAGTGTATGAATTGGTTATATTTGGGGGCCTCTCTTATCCTCGACATTTCCTAGCTTTTTTACTACTGTGCTAGTAAATGAGACAGATGACCRTATCACATTCTTGTCTTCATATTTCTGTCATGGGTACAGCATGCAGGCCAATAATCATGAATTAAAARTGAAGACAGCAGGTTAATTGTGTTCTTGAAATGTTTTCTTTTTCAGCTGACTGTGGAGGGCCGTTCGAACTCTGGGAGCCAAACARTACATTCAGCTCTACAAACTTTCCAAACAACTACCCTAACTTAGCTTCATGTAAGTCATTCTTTCCCAAATCACCAGGGGAAATTTAACCATATGAAAATAGAGATACTAAATCTGCTTTCCAACTCAGATGCTGTCCAAAAAAACAAAACAAAACAAAAAGATCCAAGGTATATACATACAGTGGGATCTTTTAATTGCATTCTATACGGTATTGAGAGGAAGCTAAAGAAACACATGCCAGCTGATTAAAAAGAGATGAAGGCAACCAGAATCMAATGGAATGGGTCCAGACAGGCCAATTCCATCCTGCCTATTATGTCAAATGTCTTTATGTCGATGCAGCAGCACATGAGGTGATGAAAGCCCCCGTTTTACCATAACCTGGTGTATTTGCCAGGTTAATATCAWCACTTCTGCTGTTGAATAGCTCAAGTTTTCTAGAGGCAAAGAATATGTGCATGAATTTTGTAAAGAATCCTCTCTTTATTCAATATTTCTTAACATACTAGTGAGAAGACATTGTTATTCTACTGACATTACTTGATTTAGATTAAACAAGAGCCAGCAAAAGTGAATGCTTCAAGGTGGTCCACTGTGTCTTGTTGATGGATAAAACAAGGAAGAGAGCTTTATCATTGCCTCTTAATGAAATTTTAATTATTTATTCCTTCARTCCTGGGGAATTATGCTGGGATGGTAATCATAAGAGTTGTCATTTTATGTTTATGTCATTTTATGTGCCGCTTGGGATATGGCTCACATTTCCAGGATTCATTCCACAAGCTCTCAAATGAGATTCTTGCTAGTGAGAAAATACTTTTCACTCCATGAAAAAAAAAAATATTTTTTTACTGTCTTTACAAGATTTCCATAGTATCCACACTTAGATTAAATATGAGAAAGTATAGGCTAAACAGAAGCAAAGAGCTATTTTAGCTTGAAAGACAGTCTTCTGTGACTGATTATAAAAATTATCTTACTATCAAATGAGACTTAAGTGACATGACTATTTCTCACATTGTCACAGTCAGAAAAGATTGAGCTTTACTACTTTGGCAAAACTCACAGCTGACATGAATGATTAAAAACATGTGTATATGTCGTAGAACCCTAAAATTAGTTTTCAAAAATGTTTTAAGAATGAGAAACTATAGAATTTTGGATCTTGACAGCTTTTAAATACGAGATTTAAACTTTTTAATTTCTTGGGTGWTTATCAGCAATTTAGAAGAATTTTTTTCTCCCTCAAAACACTTTAACATGAAAATGACACAGTAAATGTGCATTCAGTAAAAACTACTGAAAAGGTAATTTGTGTGTCTGTGTGTGTGTTACTGTTTTCCAGGTGTGTGGTACTTGAATGCCGAAAATGGAAAAAACATCCAACTTCATTTTGAGGTTTTTGATCTGCAAAGTATTCATGATGTGGTTGAAGTCAGAGATGGCAGAGGACCAGATTCCTTACTTTTGGGCAAGTAGCAGCAGGGGGTACTAAAATGAATGCAATCAGACAGCTGGAGCAAACTGATGGATATAATATCAAGGAAATTAAATTCCTCTCATTCCATTTGCATTTTTAAGGCCTCAGAAATTCAGAGGAAAAACTGAGAAAGCATATTCTATGTGGCATCAGGTTTCCAAAATGTTTGCACAGCTCTCTGTGCAATCCATGTGAAATGAACCTCTCAGTAAATCAGGCTGTTTACATGTGTGGACAAACAGATGGATAATCTCTTAGCTGAGCTCTCATTGTTCTATGCTGGTTAGCCAAATCTGGTGTTGGGGTCTGACCATGGCAGTCTGGCAGCAATCAGGTGAGGGGGAGCAGCTACATCCCTGTGGTGGCAGTATTCACTTTTGAACCCAAACCCTTTTGAAATACATATGAACAGAATAGGCTGAATGCACTCATGTTTTCCTGGTGAACAGCTGTCTACACAGAGAAAGGCCCACTGCCAGATGTCTTCTCCACAACAAACCAGATGACAGTGATCCTCAGGACGGACAAGTCTACTACAAGGAAGGGATTTCTTGCAAATTTTACTACTGGCTACCATCTAAGTAAGCATCTGAACCTTTTTGTTTAAGAGGTTATACTGCTGGCCAAATATATTTCAGAAAACGTGGAGGGTGCAAAGTGACTCTCATCACTTGCTCAGMAGAAAAATGTAAATGTTAAAGAGAAAAAGGCTGGTTATTCATCTGTACTTTATATTTCCTGGCATGAAAAGTGATAGGTTTGTTTCTTAGTGTAATTGGGCAATGTCTATGATCATGTGCAACTCTGCGATATTATGTGGAAAATTGACTCAGAATTTTGATCAAAATATTTTCAGATGTTAAAAAGGCAAACACTAACTACTCTCTATAAAAACCCGAGGAAAAAAACATCACTTTGTAAATAATCTCAGGGTGTCATTAAAGTGTGCTTAAATGCTTTTATAAAATATTTATTATTGATAACATGCACTAGAAGAGAAAACTATTGATAACATGCACTAGAATGTGGTAACTCTGATCAATATTTGCAATATGGTCCTTCTTGCATCTTTAAAAAATTGGTGTTCAGTGTGTGAACAATCTGAGAAAAACTAGTCTCTTAAATATTTGGACAGCAGTGTTTCTGGCTCCAGCCAGATCCCTACTGGAAGGCTCTTGATTTTCTYGGGGACTGCAATTAGACTTGTCACTCATAATTCAGCAATCAACTCTCCAAAATATGCAAAACGAAGCATARTGCAAATTACATGGAACAGTAATATGCTCAGCAGGACAAATATTTATACTAAATCTAGGCCAAATCTTGACTGAATTAATTAGAGGCTTTGTATTTATGGAAGTCTGATAGGAAAAAAAAAAAAAAACCAACAGAGAAAGTAAAAGCAATATGTATTGAGAGATGTGTGAAGTACCATTCTCTTATCTGAACAGAAAGTCAACAAGGATCTAGGCTCTTTTTCTTACTTTAACTCTCAGAAATGGCAAGTTTCTCCCAGCTTGTTTAACCAGTGGCAGATTCTTATATAGATTCAGAGTAATAATAATAATATTGCTTTTCTTAATATTTTTTTAAACCTTCACCTTTGCTTAATTTTACATTTGTAAAATTAACACTGCTTAATCCCATTGTGCAAGACTGAGATGTTAGTTTATATGTCAATAAGACAATTTTGCTGCTTCTTGTTCTGCCTTTTYTATCCCATTTGTTCAGTCCAACAACTCTCTGCCTTTTTGTTTTAGCTGGTTCAGCATCCTTGYTGGGCCAGCCTTGCCCATATTTTGTAAAATGAAAATTATGCTTAACAAGGCAGAATTCTCTGAGTGGTCATTGCCAGTTCTGGAAATATATATTTAAAAAGTTCCATTTGCAAAAGAATTATGCTTGTTCATGATCTTCACAGCCAAAGGACAGAGACTAATACCATTAGCATGCAGGCCTAAGGGTAAAAGGATTGTCAGTAAATAAATTAACTTTAGAAGAAAAGCAGATTTTTCTTTGTATCTTATTTTTTTTCTGTGAAATATTGGTTTTTTGAAAGTAAGAATTATTTTAACAGAAATATTTTTTGGCAGTATGCAATGTAATAAAACTACAGTCAATTAAGAACTAAGTTCTTTGSAATATCTGTCATTAGTTATGGACACTAAATGTGTGAAAATCTGGTTCAAGCCTTTTATAAACCATATTCTTCTGCTTGCATTTGATACAGGCCATGTTGATTGATGAATGAATCATTTTACAGGAATATTAAAAATTCAGAAGTAAAGCAATTATCTTGCTTTAAATAAGACTTCTAGATAATTAAATATTTCTGTCAGTAAGTCCAGGAAGGTAAAAGAAACAATTTTTTGATAGAATTTAAGTTTATGACTGTATATATCCTGTAATACAAAATAAGCCACTAAAAATACACTTTGACCACAGAAAGAATTAAAACTTTACATTTACTCCCTCACTCACTGGCTTTTATTTATTTATTGTATASCTGATTCTGAAGTAGCTTAATCCGACTTTTATGAATGCTTTTCTCAATCATTCCATTTACTTTTCTCTTCCACCTTTCCTAACAAACAGATTTCAGGAGACTATCAGCTGTCATTGCCTCTTTGCTCATRTGCTTGACTTGACGGAGTTTAAGGYCTCCAAAATTTATGASTGTTGAKCATTTGAAAAATTAAATCATTAGTCACTTTTGACAAGATTTGACTTTTCACTCCCATGTTTATCAGTTGCAATGGAAGAGCACTACTACTGCGTGACTCTAAGTAGAGCAGAAGTTACAAGGCAGAGTACCACAGATTTTATTCTTAATTAGCTTCTATTTATCTGAAAATCATCTTTATTTTGAAAGAGAGATGGATTGAAATGGAAAGAAAAGGAAATTAAAGGTTCTTCATATTATCTACATAGTTTTCTTCAGGTGAACTGTAAGATCTCCTGTGAACATCAGCCTTCCTCACAACTACAGATTAATTTTCCTCTCTTGTTTCCYTTCAGGGGCTTGCACAACTGAGGAACATCAGTGTGGTAGTGGGAAATGCATCCCATTGCATAACCTGTGTGACAACGTACCTCAGTGTGAAGACAGCTCTGACGAAGCAAAATGCAGTAAGGTTTCCTTCAGAAAATGAAATCATAGAATCATTTAGGTTGGGAAAGRCTGTTAAGATCATGGAGTCCAACCATTCATCCAGYACTGCCAAGTTCAGKGATAAACCATGTCCCTCAGTGCTATGTCTACATGTCTTTTAAATCCTGCCAGGGATGGTGACTACCACTTCACAGGGCAGCCTCTCCCAATGCTTGACAACTCTTTTGGTGAAGAAATTTTTCCTAGTATCCAACATAAGCCATGTATATCTGTCAGGAATTGCCTAGGAAAACAGCCACAGGAYCTCAGCTAATGTAGAATGCTGCAGATGCATGCAGGCCATGCCAATTTTCACAGCAGCATCTCWCTGAGTTTGTCAGGGCTGGGAAAACAGTCACTTTTCTGAGACAGTGTATGGAATCTGGTAAAGAACTCTGGAAAAGGTAGGAAACTCCTCTGTGCCCAAAATTRTAGTTGTTTATAATGGCCTCAAAATTAAATGAAAACTCAACGTATGCTTTCCTCCTGTATTCATTTTATATTTTCAAATTCTACTGGGTTTTGCTGTAATGAATTTGATTTTCACAGCAGTCAAAATTCTGCAGTGCAGRGTAGAGAATAAACTTGTTCTTGGTGGAAATTCCCGATTAGTTTTGTGGGTGTGAAGTCAAACTATAACACATGGCACCCTCCAGCCCACCTGGACTCCATGGGGTGAACGGATGGCACAGCTTCAAAAAAATTATTCATTTCACTTAGCAGGAAAATAAGATTCTCTAAAACAATAATTTAAATGTAAGACTAATGCTAAAATCATGTTTGGCCTAGCACAGCAGTTAAACTGCTCTTCCTCACAATCTTCTTTGGGGAACTAACAGAAGATTTAAAAGTGGTCTTTAAGCTTAGCAAAATTCCTTTGTTTTAAAGAGCCCTACTAGGGATCAGATATGTTTTCAGGTGTGTGCTGACAGTCCGTTGATTTCAACATTTTTTACATGTATATATATTAAAATATGCATGGCATATGTAAATACATGCAGATAGGTAGGTAGGTAGGTAGGCAGGCAGGCAGACAGATAGATAGATAGATAGATAGATAGATAGATAGATAGATAGATAGATAGATAGATAGATGTCTGAAGACATAGATTCACTCCTCAAATTAGTGCCTTGGCTGTTTTGTTGCAAACAAAATTATATTATTCTTTTAAAATATTCTTTTAAAAATTCACTTCAGTTTCTCATTAAGCAAAGAAAACTCGAATATTTTTTTCCAGTCATTGCTGAAAAAGATCTGAACAAGGTAACCATCACCTACATTAACACATTGTACATTTTCCCTACGATTTATTTTGCCACTGATGGCTATTACTTCATAACAAATTACCTCACATGAAAAAGCTGGGAGATTTGCTTCCAAAAACCCATTTAATCCAAACTTTGGCTAAATCAATCTATGTCTTTAAACAAAATGAAAATTCAATTAGAAACTCTCATATTGAGTCTTTCCAGTGTCCAAAAGCCTTGCTCATTTTCCTGAAACCAATCTCAATGTCTTATCAGAAGTGGCAATTTGAACTAGAAAAACTGTCTTTTGAAATCCCCCAACTTCTGAAACTTCCAGGAACTGCAAAGAAATGCCAAAATTCTAAAATATATGATATCTGAATTAAGCAGTTGTTGGATCCTCAATGACTTTATTATGTCTTACCAATAATGTATTTGGAGAAGAACGTGGATCTGATGGAGATCAGGAGAAAGGAGTTATAGTTCAAGTTCTCTCAAGAAGAGAGGTGTGAAAAGTAATTTGGAGAAATCTGCAGTTCATACAATTTCAATATGTTTAAGAAGATAAAAAAATTAATTTAATTTTATCTAATATTTGCCATTAATTTATCACCTTACATCACCCCTTTCATTCATGCACTCCAGGTGTTACAGAGGCATTTCTAAAAATCTAGATTTTTTTTTTTTTTTTTTTACTATTGTGAGTAGTCTTTTTGAAAGTGTTTTGGTGAAAAAAGGTTTTCTGCACAAGTAARATTTTTTTATAAAATATTTTGGTAACCAGTAAATGTCAATGCATTGCATGTTTTCCTCTACTTCACAGTGGCAATACCTGACATCTGCCTGAAATGCAGCTGTAACTGCCAAGACATAAGAGACTCTGTTGACATTATTATACATAAATTTAATATTATATAATAAAAGTCTTATTGTATATACATGTGTATACATGACATTCTGTTGACCTTACAGTCCAACTTCCTTAGTCACTTATCTTAGTGACTTAACCTTATCTTAGCCAATAGCACAAGATTTTTTTACCAATAAGTWAATGAGTTTTTGAATTTTTGTTCTSAATATTTTCTTCTGGGAAAAGTYTTTATAGAAGGACTGGTTTTCAATGAGCTTTTAATTACTGAAAATGTTTTAACTAAAACTGCAATGAAAACAGTGAAAACTCACAGTAATTGGAACTGGAAATCTATTTTTTTTTTTGGTCAAAACTTATTTAAACCTTATTTCCAGTCAGTGTTACTGAGCATCATGGGGCTAAAGCTTCACTCAGTATTTGGAAATCATATAATGCTGACTAAGGAAAAAATGCATTGTTTAGAGTTGATGGGAAATGTACAGTTTATTGTCTATTTCRGAGACATTTGCAAAATACAAGGTATGAAACTCTCCTGTGGCAGAAATATAGGAAATAACAATAGCATTTCCTTCCTGTGGGGACACAACATCCTGGAGCTGCTGGATTTATTATCTCTGTAATGCATTTTAACTTTTTTTGTGTTCTTCATCAGAAGTAATAAATCTCTTTATATTACAYTTCTGTTTGCTTGGGGTTGGGGAGAAAAGTGGTTTGCCACCTATTTAAAATGCTTCTGCCCATTTTATTTTCCAGTGAGATTACTGAATGGGTCTCTGAGCACCAAAGGGCTGGTACAGGCCAGGATTGGGAAGACGTGGCATCTGGCCTGTGCAGATGATTGGAGTGGAGAGATTTCAGACAGTGTTTGTCAGCTGTTGGGGTTGGGGTGAGTGATAAATATTCATTGTCCTTTGTAACTTGTTTGCAGATTTGTTGAGTGCATATTGGCATTTTCCTCCTCATTTTACTGCTGTACTCTCCAAAAAAATGGCAAATGTATCTGTCTCTGTCAAGTGGAGTGCTCGGTTGCCAACAAATTTGAAAGCATGGCAAACCCCATCTTGATGACATTCAGTACAGGATTGATAACTCTGAACATGGCAAGTTGGGCATGAGGATACATATTGGAGAACAYTGGGAGAGTGTTGTGGATGCATCACTCTTTTATCACTTTATGCCATCRTTTACATCTTCACTTTCACAAGGATGGCTCAAGAGTAAAGCTGGAGCCAACAGCAGCCTTGGCTGCTCTGCCTCTGTAGTGCTGCTCTTCACTCCAAGTAGAGAAAATCACTTGGATATTCAGCTACTGGGCTCCCAACATATTCCATACCCATCATTAGATCTGAGCTGCTGGGAGAGAAAATGGAATTTCTCTCGAGGTAGACTTAGAGCAGGGATGGAGTAGGGAAATATACGACAAAAAAATAGATTTGGCTTTAGTCACTGTTCAGGAGAATTTTCAGGGGAAACATGGGGATTGTTGAGTGCAGGGTGTTGCATTTTTCAATCTATGGTAAAATTTATGGCCTAAATTTTGGCCTTACTTACATAATGTGCTACTCCACTGCCATCCACTGAATAATAATTAGCTTTCCTGCAGTGCTGAGGTTTTTAGGGAATTTCGCTCACCCAACTAATAATCAAACTAAATTCTAAGCCTGAAATACATTATTTTTGTCTCTGACCAAAGAAAGATGCCTACAAATCCCCTTCTGATAAATTAATTTAATAGCAATCACAGAGTTAAAATTACTTAGAAAAATATCCAAGTGTTATTTAAAAAACGCTTCTAATTGGATTAATGTCTGCTGGKTTTTTTTCTTTTTTCCTTTGGGTAAGTACTGTGTTTACATATATATCAGGTAGCTACATGCACAAATCCTGACTGTAATTTATGTATGCATGCATGCATGAACCCACGAACTATGTTTAAATATGCTTCTGATCAAATACTTTGTTCTTTAGAGTGACCAGTGGTCTTCTTCCTCTGATTCTTTCTGCCCSTGCCCTGACTCCTTTCCATCTGGACAGAAGTAATTTTGTGGTCTACTGATTTAATTAGCACATTTGATTGGCTTCAACAAACTTTGCCTTCCATGGTATTCTACCTTTTAAAAATTACTTAATGCTTTTGTCCCCATACCATTCTGTAGCARTATCTTTCAGGTTGTCTCTATAAACTACTCGGGTGCACTTGCTAAAAGAGTTCCTATTAAGCTTCCTAGTTATTTCTTATTAATTACATTTCTTGGTTTATTTCATATGCCCACTGTCAAGAAAAAATATTTTTAAACTTAACTTGTATCACATTTTTTGTAACCTGGGTGCTACTGCAGTTATAGCATAGGACAAAATTCTCATATGTATGTGTCTATACTTATGTATTGATATATGAATAGGTGTGTGCATATATATATATATATATAAATATATGTATCTCCTGTGAGCATCACACTATTCTGCTTTCCTTGAATCCCCCTGTAGCAGAATATTTGTTAATAAGGGTCACCATATTTGTTACTAAATTAATGTTTGCAATAACAGGTCCTGAGTAGGCTTTAGCTCATGCTGCTACACTGAATTACAACCCAGAATCATGTTTTAATTAGAAAGACAGGCTAAAGTTCATCTAGGACAATTTAGTTTTACTATTAATTGCTTATAAATTTGSTAGTCTCACTTGCTGTTTAATTTATGAAAAGGACTGAGCTGATAGGAGTCCTGTATCATATCCTGATTATTTATGTCCCTGGGTGAGAAAGTGCAATGCTCCTCGCAGGTTCTAATAAATCTCAAGTGTGAATCCTTTTGCCTCCATTTTTCAAACATGTGATTGTTGCATTTGTGATTTGTACCAAACAAGAAGCCAGTCTGGGGGCACGCTCATTGTGCATTTACAAAATACACCTCAGGCAAATTACAAATCTTCTTAATGAGTCTGGGGTGCAGGATGAACAAATTGATGCTCTGAAGAAACCTGAAAATAATCCTTTGCTCAGCCTGCACTGAGCAAAGTGCATCAGACAGCACTGCAGAAACCTGTTTTCAGATTTTTTTATTTCCTGGMACCAAGAAAATCAGACACTGAGCTTTTTACCATTCCACTGGGCAGTTGCAAAACAACCCTGTTTCCCTGGGACCAGAGTTAGCTGGGTCTTTGCTGAATTGTGCCCAGGAATGTGGGTAGACCTGGCAATTTTGTCACACCTAAAAGTCCGACAAGAGTGAAAGTTTAGGCTTTACTCTGAAACCCTTCATTCTATTTTCTTCATGAACTTGCAGCATTCTTCAGAAGGAAATTAGTTCCTGGGAGTACTTTGCTGGTCTCAGCRAAGTTTTTCATCATAGAATTTGACTCTACCTACCTGGCTTGGCACTGTCCTGCTCTCTCAGACTGTCTAAAAGGMACTTTGAAGCAGAGAAATGCAGCAGAAGTGACTTTTCCAGCAGATGGACCATACAACCCTCCTGGTGACACATCAGGGTTGTTGAACACCTCTTTACTTCATACACAGCAGATTTGCAGGCAGATTCCAGACTTCATCCTTCCCAGGAGAGGGAGATTTACTGCATTTGAAGAGAAGACACAATGCAAGTGCTCCCTGTGTATTAAACCTGCAGGTGCTCCTTGTGTATTAAACAAATGTTCTTCTTGCTCCTGAGTAAGGCTAATGGGCCAGATGCAAGGCTGTCACCCTCCCAAAAATTATGCAGCTAGCTTTTTTTCCCCATGCTTCCTCAAGGGAAAGCAAATGTGTTCCAAACTGGTCATATGAAGTATCACAAAGTACATGATGCAGAATGGATTATAGAGTAAATCTGGATATGGGTTCTAAATGTCAAAACAATTTGTCTCACCAATAGTACACAGAATCCTTAGTTCAAAAAGCCATTGCTACCAAAAAAGAAAAAAGAAAAAAAATGTTGAAGAATAAACTAATTGATGCCTTCAAATTGACTACATGACCTTTAAAGGTCCCATCCAACCCAAACTGTTCTGTGATTCTGTAACTCTATGAACACACCTCACTCCTGCTCAATAGCAAACATGACACTATTGACTTATTCCACAGCTACTCTGATTTTAACAGACCTATGAGGTGAAAATTAACTTCTTTTTTAATCCATTAGATTCTTCATGATACAAAATATAATTTTACTTCTTTCCTAGACAGTATAGTATAACTGCACCCCTCAAAAAAACAAGACTGGGATACCCCAAGGTTCAGCTATTACTGCCCTGTTTGGCATTCTAAGTTCTACCTTCATACATTTAAGAACAGGTATTTCAAACCCTTCACCGTGGAACTGAAAAGCCAAAATAAATATTTACTGCTGTCAAAGGAATTAAGTCTCTTTCAATATTATTATAGCATTAGAAATCTTACAATAAGACTGGAAGTACACGACTCACATTTTAATCTGAGCAAGTTTCAAGTCTCAAGAATCTCCTGCTAAGAGTCATTATTTGAGGAGAAGGAAAAAAAAAAAAAAACAAAACAAACAAACAAAAAAAGCTGGTGTTTATACTATCAGCATAATTGTTTCCCAAATATTGCCAAACTGGTGGAATAGGGTATATATCTAAAAATATGCATGTGTCTTTTGTGCCCCAGGGACACAAACACGTCATCAGCAGTATTATTCACTGGAGATGGCCCATTTGTCACCATCACCAAAGGAGGTAACCGCAGCCTAATTTTTACAAAAAGGTGGGTACAGTGAGGTTTCTTCCTCATACAAACAATGTCTTTAAGGATATTGATGATTATTTATTCACTAATATATAGCTCAAATCCTAATTGAGGTCTCTATCCCTTTACTGTGGAAATGATATGCTCTTTCAGCAAAATTTTTTATCCAGAAATCTCTAAATTATGAGTACATAATGTAGTATAATTAAGACTACCTATATATAATGTAGAAGAATTAAGATGGCGTGACATTTGCCCATAGTTACAGAGCAGTTGTCACAGCAGGTTCTCTCTGTAATCAGCAGAGAAAAATTACCACTCCAAAATGTGATCCATCAAGGCATCTCTTGAAATACAATGAGTCACACTCTATAGTCCTTTGACTTTATTGATATAGACTCTGAACAGGCTGAGGATTGCTAATTTAAGCCATCCACAGACAGGTATCTATATTTAAACAAACTATCCCCACTCAAAAAATGCCTTCTGCATTTGTCTCCACGTTTACAAGTGAATCATTAGATGACATGATCCTCAGAATACATTTGACTCTATTCTAACCTTTCTCAGTCCAAATAACAGCTGAAGTGATTCTGAAGGGTGCTACAAAGTGGTATTTTCTTGTAGAATAAATGAAAAGGTGATGTTGGCCCGGGATTATATCCTCAGGAAATGGTGAGATTTACAATGCAACTCCCAAGGAGAAAAGCTTGCCATCATCAATTTAAAGAATTGTAATGATTTCAATTACTGTTTTCTGCTTACAAGAGGTTTTACTGTATAATTTTTTCTGGATTTCTACCGAACACTGAGCCTGAAAATTACTTTCTAATTGCTAAAATGCTGAAACCATATTGAGGACAGCAAGAGTCCATGTTCTTTCAGTTTTCCTTTATAAATATACCACATAGTAATAAAGCAAGAGACACTTCTTAATTTTCTATGGTCTATTGCTTTGTCTACAGGGAAAAAAAAATTACATTTTATATTCTAATTATACTCTGTTAACCCCAAACATTTATCATTCTCACGGGTGGTGAAAGTATCTTAAACTAATGGAATATCATTGGAGGCTATTTTTCTTTTTTTTCTTGAGTGAATGTCTAAACCAGCTTTGCCACAAGACATCCTGAGGAGCAGTAATGATTTAAAGAGGTCTTCTGTCAATACCTATTAAACACTAAAAGTGATTAAAAGCAGGAGGAAATGGAATAAATTCATTTCTCTTAGTTGTATTTCTGTTGCAGAAACAGGTGTCTTCTCCCATGTTTCATCTGGYCAGCTGATAGGAATTATTTTGCAGGGTGACACTATTGCAGATTCACACATGGCTTTTRTACATATAATGAATGCTAGAAAGAGCACACAGATTTGATAATATAAGCAACTGAATTCATTAACTGCTAATCTAACTATAAAATGTATTTCTCACATTGTCTTTGATTTTTATTCAAGTGCATCCACCACTGAAACAAAGGAGGGCACATATAATAAGGCTTGAAAGCTGCAGTGACAGAGACAGCAAAAGCATTCTCTGGTGCCCTTAGGTAATGTGATTTTTGGCAGGATAGCTTTGTAGGAGCCCCAGATCCTGCCTTTGAGATGTATGTGAGCAGATTCCACAGGGACCRATTGTTTTTGCCAGTTCTAAGTGARGATCATGCTCACAGATATCCTAACTAMTCCAGATTTCTGCCTGGCATGCTGCTTGACAGCTGACATTCAGAGAGGCACAGAGGAGGGTGTTCAGCACATGCCTCTGGTGCCTTTTGGCCACTCCTGTGCTGACCAAGAGGCAGCTGAGGACTGCTGGGCTGAAGTGCAGGCAAGGAAGTGCTTTTCCTGCAGGAAGCTGGCTCCACAAAGAAGAAAAATCAGAGGCAAATGAAATAATTTCTACTAAAGCAGCCTGTAGATACTTGTGGTGGGACAGGCAACTCCCTTTTCACTGAAAAGGTAAAATTATAGGGACAAATATGACATTTTGGTTCTTAGTTTGGGTAGTTTAGGCACCTACCTGTGAGAAAGCATAGGATCAGACAAAAGACCTAATATACAGCACCACTGACCCCCTGTGAAAGCTTATGAAGGCATTGTGCATAAGGGTATTTARCTGCTATGAAGTTTATGCAGAAGATGGTATTGGTTTCCTGTGTGTTTATGCATTTCTGGTTGTCCTCGATGGTTGTCTGGTTATTAAGGGACACCCTTATGAAGTCAATACAAGTCACAGGAATTGGTTTCCACTTTTTAAATTACAGCTTTAAAATGAGGTACCTACCTTGAAGTGGAAAATGGCAATATGGGACTATTCAGGACCAGAGGAATATCTTATTTGCACCTCACTATAGTAGAGGTTTAACAGGGGAGGTGGTGGGTGGTTACTGTTCCCACKTTATTTCTTGTACCACTGTGCCATTGGGAAATTACTGGGTCACATCTCCCTCACAGCAGATATCAAATTTTTGAACAAACAGTGAGGGATGCATCAATCCCTATCATGTTTAAAGTATTYTTCACCTACTCTATTTAAAAATGGAATGTGGAAATGCTCACTGGAAGCAAACTGTTGGCAGAGCTTGGTTTTCTATCTTCCTCTCATTYGTATTTCTGTGTGTATCAGATTTGAATTGCTAGCACACACACTGTCCCAAGTGTTTCAGATTCATTACAGACTATGAACATAATATTAAAACCTCTRGGTATCAGAAATGCTTGAACAGTTTTGATCTGTGGTCTTGTGCTCTAAAGGCTCTGGCTTTATATCTCTGCTAAATAATTTCYAACCTAGCATATGCAACTATGTATTTTACAGTAGCATTATTTTCTTAGTAAAATGATACAGGGATATAAAACTAACCTCTTAAATTCTTTGGCCACACTGATCTCTAGTGGTAAGGTATTGAAAACATCTCAAAAGGTAGGAAAAAGCACCATAGGCAGCTATAACTTTATTGCAAGTCTGTCATAGACAGATGACCCATTTCCCTAAATCACAAGAGTCTACTTTTATTTCCATAATACAAATCAATTAAGTGCCCAATGGAGAGGAATATGTACATTTAAAGTTGTATAACACATAATGTTGTATAACATATAATGTTGCATATTTATAATTAAAATATAATTTAAACATGTAGCATTAGTTATTATACTTAACAGGCTGATACTGCTAAACAAATATACTTATATATATATCATTGCATAAATTTCTCTCTGTGTGTATGTATATATATTTGACAGTCAGARTTATCTGGTGTGCAGATACTTGTGATTTAATTGCACTTTCATTCTAGAGAACACTGTTTGGACAACCTGGTGATTCATCTGCAATGTAACATTCAATGTAAGTACACACAATCCAGGACTATTTCGCAGAGAGATCAAATTGTTCAGACCATAAAGCCTAATGTTTATAGCTTGAATGGAAAGGTTAGGGGATGGGCTATAAATGCTATACTCATAATGATATAAACACAGGAAAATKTAGTCTTCACTCGATTTCAGTGTTAAGCGTACACTAGAGATGGATCTGTAGTGAAAACATATATAAAATAAATGTAGAAAAAWTCCAGAAGGTCTGAGGAAAGAAAACATCCAAGTTAGACAGTTGCATCTTGATTTCAGCTATAAAACCCCAAATTTTTTTCCACAGTATTTTTGAATAGCAGTTCAGATTCTACAAAGCCTTTTCTTTCTCAAGAAAATTGATTCATCTAATAAAATATGTTACATCCCTTTGATTTTTTTATTTGATTTTATTCTATTTTGCTTTATCATAGCTTGTGGAAAACACCTGGTGACTCAGAACAACAGAACAAGAATTGTAGGTGGAAGTGATGCCAGAAGAGGAGCTTGGCCTTGGATAGTTTCACTCCATTTTAATTTGCAACCCRTTTGTGGAGCTTCCCTTGTCGGTGATGAGTGGCTGGTGACAGCAGCACACTGTGTATATGGGTAATGCTCTTTTATSTGCAAGTTCATTAAGAAGGCATTTGATTATCAACAAATTGTGACACAAATATGAGAAATTAACAGCTGGTTTAATGGCTTAATTACCATGTTTTGAATCACTTGTAGGCTCAGCTGAAAGTTCCTTTACTTCCCGGTAAATCCTCAGTCCTTACTTTAAGGCAGAGAATTGTGGAAATCAAGCAGCATTTCCAGAACAATAAGGAATTGCATTTTAAATGCATGGAGTTAATACATTGGTACTTAATCCATAATTATTGTGGGCCTCCATAAATTAGGTGAATCCCTACCAGTGGTATAAAAGGTGACATCATACCTCATAAATAAACCCAGCGTTCCTCCTGTAYATTATCATGGATTGATCAAGATTTACTGTGCATCACTGGAATGAATCTTGATTTATGTGCATTGATTAGGCAATATTGGATATCCTCTTGATGGTGTTATTTGTACCATTGAAAGAAGTGATGCATATTGAAATATTTTCTAGGGTTTGCTTTCATAATATCTACAGTAAAAGCAAGTGTTGTAAAAGACACATAGAAACTGGAATTAAAAAAAAAAATAGAGTAGAGTTTTCACTACAAATAACTAAATAATAAGGCAATGGAGACTGTGCCAAAACCCTAATGCTGCCTCATGGCATGACAGAAACTACATTCCACACAGACACTAAAATGAAAAGGATTAAGCCCTCTTAGTTTCCACACAATAAATTCACAATTGTCTCGATACTTCCTTTTCACTTGAATCACCTTTCTATTTTCAACCAAATCTAATTTTATCATCTTGCCTTTGCTAGAATTTTCCTAAATTGAAGCTTGCAGTTTCACACCTTCTGAACATTTAACTTGAACGCTCCTGGTTTAGAACAAAAGAATCTCTTGATGTCAAATCAAAAGATGAGCAGAAACCATTTCAGTCCAACACTCAGGCTGAAAATGTATATTTTAAACCACAAAGTGATTAATTAAAAAACAGCAAATATTTAAGTTCTCTGATGAATACAGCCTCAAAACAGCATGTGTAGATTAGGAAAAAAAATGCAGATTATGCCATATTTTGTCCAAGCATATCTTTTTTGATTGAGATTAAAAACCAAGAGACTAGTTTTCTGACTCTGTGAGCTGCAGCATTTCCAACAACATCTCAGACCTCTTATTCCTTAGACATTCTATTAYAATTTTCTCACTGGGACCAATATTAATTGCCTACTGGGCAGTCAGCAGTATTCTTCATAGCTCTTAAAAAGCCATGGTAATTTACTTAATGTATTTTCCTCCTCTGCACCACTGTCTGATTAATTCATTATAAATAATGCATTATAAGCTCTCCATAAAAAAATCAGCAACACGTATCTGCAGGGTGGATGTTTCAGACAGTGATACTCTCACGGAATCCTAAGCACATCTACTCTGCTCTGTTCATTTGACAAAAAGTGCAAATGCCATGGATTACCATGAGGCTAAACATCAGCATTTCATCTGATACATGTCTCTCAAAACTTTCATTAATCATTCCTAATTGTGAACGCCCTCCTTGCAACTCCTAGGAGACAATTAAAGCCATCCCGCTGGAAG
Organism: Mixornis gularis; assembly: GCA_003546035.1. NCBI lineage: Eukaryota > Metazoa > Chordata > Aves > Passeriformes > Timaliidae > Mixornis > Mixornis gularis. Next base: position 6,017,857 of record QVAJ01000013.1, on the reverse strand, counting down.
GCAGCTCTTGGCTTGCACCTTCAGTCAGAAGTGGAAAAGCCTCCAGCAGTGGTTCACAACATCGACAGAATAATTATAAACCCTCACTACATGAAGGAAACAAAAGACAGTGATATTGCTCTGATGCACCTTCAACACAAAGTGCAGTACACAGGTGAGGTTTTACTCTCCCAAAAGACCCACTTATTCCCATTTATTCTAKTATACAAAATAGTGTTAAGCATATGAGGGTGGTGGGGAGTCCACTCAGTACTTTCTGGATATCTTGGTCAAAAAGTGGGTTTGAATTTAAAAGTTTTCTGGTGTGACTCTATAAAAACCTGAATACAGGGAAGAGGTTGAAATTGATTGCTTGTTTCTCGCTCACAGATTACATACAACCTATCTGCCTGCCAGAAAAAGATCAACAGTTTTTACCAGGAATTAACTGCTCCATTGCTGGCTGGGGAAACATTAACGATGAAGGTGGGTCATCTGCTTGGAAAATTCTGACAGGCATGTAGWTGTGAAGGAAAGCTTGTTCCTGATCCACAGCAGTTGCTAAGGTCAAATTGTTTAGAGAGTTACTCCTCCATATGAAAATTTAGAAACTATCTCATTCCACTATTCCTTCTCTGAAGCAAAATGATAGTTATRACATATTTATTAGAAGAAGACATGCATATCTAAGTTCATTAGGCTATGAAGAAAGCTTATTGCATCCACTTAGAAGTTATGATTACTACTTCTCTCAACATGAAATATGTACATCTTGGTTCCAGATATTGGGTGGGGAAAGAGAAAGATTAGTCTTTCTGACAATGTGCAAAYGACTTTCCCCAGAAGTCAAGAAAACTGACTGCAGTGTGAAATGTATGTTCTGTTTGTATGTCATATGCTCCAGATTCGGAGTCTCTCTGAAAAAATAAGCATGCCATTTCACTTCCACAGTTGAAAACATTGACTTCTACATTAAATTGCATTTAAAAWTTTGGGTAGAAATTAATAAAAGATTAAAAAAMMMMCCCAACTTTAAATAACCAAAATTACACAATGAACAGTGAGGAAACACTGGACAACCCACATTCCTAAGCCTTTAATTATCCATTAGATCTCCCCGCAGTGAGTTCATAGTCATTGATTTTAGTAATCTTGATTTAATTATAACCAAATTCAGTCCCAYTACACAAATGAAAGACAGAACTCAGTTAACAAGCCCAGTTTAATCAGTGACTGTGTTACAGGGGCATAAGCCTGAATAGTACAGCAGTAAGGCAGRGATTCCTGCTGCTCAGGAGCGTGCCAAGCATGCTGGAACAGGAACAAAACCATCAGCATTCCCAGCGGGATGCACACATTTAATGCTGCAGGTAAATGTACTTTGTATTCTCATCAGGTCCCACTTCAAATGTATTGCAAGAAGCAGAAGTCCCTCTCCTTTCCAATGAAAAATGCCAGCAATGGATGCCAAAATATAATATCACGGAGAATATGCTCTGTGCTGGATATGACATGGGAGGAGTAGATTCCTGCCAGGTAAGTAGAAGCAACTCATTTCCACTGCTGGCATAAACCTCGTCTAATTACTGAATAAAATGCTCCCTGATCCTCCACTCACGAAAACCAGAAAAGTCCCTGTCCATTAATGTAATTTCTACTCACGGTACTTTGCCCATTTAATAATTTTTCAGAATACAAGTTTAAAAAAAAATGTTTTTGGTGTCATCTTGACATAAACAACCATGGAGGGAGATAAATATCAGGACTGGAAATTTTCTGCACTAGGCTTTGAATAATTCCTGCTGAGTAATTTCATGAAGGAGACAGGCACATGCTTAGGGAAATGCAGAGAACAGAGAAATAAATACCAAACAGAATGAAGTATCAGAAATCCTTCATTAAGAGAAACAGAAAGCAAAACTCCTTTTCCCCAAAATCTGTAGTTTCTGGAGACATTTCCTAAGCAGACACCACAGTATTTCAGAGAGGCTGCCTTTCTGCACTGATGTATGTTCCTGTGGGTTTAGTTTTTATCTATTGCAGCCCTCTTTATATCTCACTACTTCTCTTTGAGGATGTACTCAGAGGTGGCTTCCACATGATTTTTCTTCCAGCAGTATGGAGTCTGTGGCACGGAGACTGGCTGGCTTTCCTCAAGCCTGATGAGGAGCACTCTCACATGATTTTCCATATTGCCTTGCCCTCCCAACCTAAGCCTTCACCACATGTTCTGACTTTGCCCAGTTTAGTTTAGAACAAGGACTGTGTTCAAGCCTTATGTCCTTTCCCCTCATGGTTTTCCTTTTCCATTTTTGTTTCTGAACCTTATACTGAACAAAAACAAAAGCACAAAAACAAACCAAAAAAATCAGTGTAGGACCACAGGCTGATACAGAGTACAAGTGACCAGCACTGTGATCAATGACCAGTCAGCCATGAGCGAAGATGAACAACTGAGTCCTGATAGCACATCCCCCTTTAGGCTGCTGTCACAGCCTTTAACGTTCTGGGATTCCCTAGAGTTATGGGAAGAAGTATTTTAATGTCTGAGTCCTTGCAGAATTCCCTGGTAAAGATCCATTCACAGGGCCTAGAGAACACACAATTAATACTGGTTCAACTAACTCGATAGACAATGAAAAACAGTAATTGTTTTCTTTCTCATCAAAATAAGACACCCATGGCTGACTCATTCCTACTCAAGCTAAATCAAATTTGGTCTCTATTACAATGCTACATTTGCTAAACTGTTGAAAATAAGGYGAGAGAAAAGGGCACCTCTTCTGGCAGTCTTGTTATTTTGTTCTCTAAATTTGAAGCTGTGGAAACTCTGGCGTGACTGAAAATAGAACTGTGTTTTGGCTGAAYATATTCAATGGAAAAAAATCCTCCACATTTACCCAGGCTTTGTGAAATACAAAGAGCTGAACATAAGAGGAATAAGATTAAAAAAAAAAAAGAAGCTCTTGAAGTTCAGTCCTCTATTGGAAGACTGATGACAGACTACTAAGCTCACACCATTTAAAAAATAAAAAAAAAAGAAATGGATCCTTCCAAGATTTTTTTTTTTTTCACATGGAAATATTCATCTTGATCTCAATTCCTGGTGCTCAGGACATACAGGGGTAGAGCACCGATGATTAAGAAACAAAATGAACAAACATCATAAACAGGCTCTGCTTCAGAGTTGACACTGTTCACTTCTAACTTTTGAATTTGTTCTTGCAGGGGGATTCAGGTGGCCCTCTGACATTTGAAGATGGGGACAAGTGGTTTTTGGTTGGTGTAACATCATTTGGTGACGGGTGTGCACTTCCCCAGCGACCAGGAGTGTATGTYCGAGTCACCATGTTTGTGGACTGGATCAAAAGCATCATCTATTAGCTTGATATTTTTTAATTATAGAAATGGAATTTAGATGTTGAAAGTAAGRCATTGCATAATGATGCAAACTAGGCTGCCATTTCAATCTCACAGAGAAACTGAATAAACACGTAAATCCTGGTGAGGAAAACATTGGTAACTTCTGTTTGTTAATAAAACCCATTTCCAAGTGAGCACGATATTTCAAAAGAGATGCTGTGGTTTTGTTAATAAACACTTTCGTCATTTTACTTTTTGCTTTATATAGGATCTTAGGAAAACATTCTTTGAACATCAGTGCATTAACTGTGCAGTGGAGGGCTTTACAAAGCATGGGAAATAAAATAAAAAAGAATTCAAACTGTAAATGTAGTGGAAAAGAATCAAAATTGTTAATATCAGAAGAAATATTATCTGCTTTATGTTTTTACATTGTGTTTTTCAATGTGCAATTTCATCTTAATGCAGAGTCAACTCTTTCCAGCAATCTCTCTGCATATCAAAATGAAAGTGTATGTTCTCTCTTTAAACTGGGCTCATGGGAGTTCCTCTGCCTTGCCTATTACAAAAGGTCYGGAATGAGGTTTATGGATTGTGCAGAAAGGCTGACCATGGATCATGCTGCTTTCTAATGAAYAAACTGAATGTCAGCCAAAAGTTCTCTCTTGTGTAATGTGTTTGGAATTAATAGAGCTAAAAAAGGATTGAACACAGCTTTTTAGTTTTCTTTCTAGGCAAGTGTTTGGCAATTATTCAAACAATTATAGAGATGTGCTTGTCCGCACCCAACTACAGACTCACAATGCCGCAACTTCTTCTCATAAAAAGTGATGTTTTAAAAAACATTTGACAATAACGAGTAGCAGCTGTCCCTCGTGAATAATAGTGTTCCTATATTACATGCTTTTTCTGTACTGGTGATTTTTAATACGTATTTTGCGCTTTATAAAAAAACTAGCAGGGTATCCCATTACAGCATTCTAAAGGGAAAAGAATATGAAAACCAAAATAAGGGGTTTATCTTCTTGAGCTCTTTTATAAATAGGTTTCTATTAAAATATAATTACTTACTTGTTCAAACGCCTTAAATTCTATGGTGTCTTAGCATAATATGATGCATTTCTTTATTTCTGTTTTCAGACCAGTGTAGGATTTTAATGTATTTATCATTCCACAGTATCAAAAGTACAAAGTGCATTCTCACTGTGTAAGTGTATCTACACATATACACACAGGTGTATGATTGTTGTAAGCTCCTGGATTTGGTTCTTGCAACCCCAAATGCAGGTATGAAATGCTTGCAAACAGAGGTCGGCAGTCACTGATAAAGAAAAACMAAAACCAAAACSAAACCAAACAAACAAGTCCCAAACTGCTTTCGGGTCTTTGTAAGCATTAGAGAACTAGGTCCAGACCAAAATGTCTAGCTTTATCAAGAGATCTGTGATCACAAAGAACACAGATAAACATAATTATGACAGAGAGAAGGCAAGAAGTTGTTTTACACAATCTCTCATATGAAAGACACAGTTTTCTAATATTAAAATATTAAAGTTGCAAATGTTATCTTTCATAGTGGATGACTGTTTCTCCTATTACTCTGAAAAGTAGACCATTTTGCTATCAGTATAAATTGATTTGGATGAAGCAATTACATTAAAATGCTTAAGTAAAATATGACCTGATCTTTGCATTATTTACCATACATCGCTACCGTACATTGTGTTTCAGTCTGTTGCTGAAATACAAAAGCCAACTGAAAGCAGATCCAGTCACTAGAAAATGTACTTCCCAGGAATACAGTAAGATACTTTTATTTGTGTGCGTTTTCTTGCTTCCCAAAATGCAAAGCATAAATGTACTTTGAGGTACACATTGATAAATTGCCTCATCAGACTGAAAAAGTTCTATTATAAACCCTGGCATAAAAAGACATAGGATATAAACTATTTTAATATTAAAAGCCATTTTATTTCAACTAATTATGTCTAGATAAAACTAACATAACCTTAGGCAATCACGTTCTAGCCTTTGGTCAACATCCACGGATTCAGCTGCCTGTGAATTAACCTGTCAATACTATGTTAAAACACTTGGGCAGAACAGATCATTTGCAATTGACTCAATTCCAAGATGCTCTGAAACAGAGGATGAACATSGTGATAAATATGGAAATACTTTGTCCCTGTAGCCAATATTTCTTATTTCTACRTAAAACCTGAGCACGCTACAACTCAAGCACTGGATGCCTCTTCTCCATCTGCCTTCACACAGAGTTTGAGACAGGTCTGCACAAAGGCCTGCCCAGCCATCACTTTCACACTGTAAAAAAGACTCCTGAAGGTATTTTCATTCTCCTAATTGCTGCTCCAAAATCACTTCTGCTGCCATTAACCATGATATTGATAGTGACAACTTCACATGTCCTTTGGAAGTATAAAGAAATAGTTAGTCCTTAAGTTAAAGGGACTTGATCCTTCAAGACCACAAAAAGTTCTTTTTACCACAACTCTTCTCAAGAAAGAGGTCTTTCTTCCCCTCAGTTGAGTTAATCAATATTTACATCAGTAGTAAAATGATTATGGTCTTGGTGATCATGTAGGATCATAGTATTTTCTCACTGCAAAGGAAACTGAAGTAGGGGATTGAACCAAGATGTTCCCACTGATTGGAAAAACTATAGAATATTTTAAGTAGGAATAACAATATTTAACCTGAACTACAGGAGGAATTTTCTGTGAAAAGGAAGTAAAACCAATGCATTAACAGCAACTTTAAGATATGTCCAAAAGTGCTTCAGCAATTAATTGCACAATTAGTATTAATGGCACTGAACTTTCAAATGCTTTTTCTGCACTCAGAAAAATTGAGACACATTTGTCTGCGAAATGATGTGATGAACATCAGGCAGCACAGTGCAGCCAACCCTTCAGTTCTGCATTGGTCAGTCCCTCCCCAACACTCACTCAGTGCTAGTTATGAATCCGTGTTAAAGCCAGCAAAGTTGAACTCAGACTCTTGAACTCTTGCTGCAAGGGCAGTAAAGTCCCTTAACTTTTTGCTCTGACACCAGATTGTCACCAACAAATCAACCACAGAGCTACTGCCACCACCCTGGACTGCTCCTAATGACTGGCACAGACATTCTTAAGGCACAGAAAGCTCTTAAGGAGCTAAAGATAATGGACATTAATGATGTTAATCATAACTCTAGAAGCTTTAAATGCATCACAGTTACCTCTAAATCTATCCATCAATTAATATAATTAATGTGCTTCTAGATAATAGTCTCAGTAATGTTGGAATCAATCTATGAGTGCCACTTCCAAGAAAAAGCTTTTGTCTTCTCTTTGTTCCAACATTATATCATTCCTAACAAACTATTAGCTAAATTTAAATGACTTTTAATGTGTTTTTTGTGTAGACTCACTGAAACAGTGATTTTACTCTTAAACTGTTGCCCACTGTGATTTTTTTTCCATCAGAAAAATATTTTACTCAAGTAACAACTAATAGCTGCCTTTAAAGGACACACCATTAATGAGGTATCACTTTCCAAGTTATTTATGTTGACCTTGGGCCAATATGACAAAAAGTTATAATCATTCCCAGGCAAAATGAATTCATTCTGTGACAGCAAAGGACTTGGATGAATCCTTGAATTTTGCCACATCAGGTTGATGTCACAACATGGTGGCTGTTTCTGGCAGCAACCAGGTTAATATTTAATAAAATAATGTTTGTTCCCAAGGTTCAAAAACYGTGTTAAGTGTGCAAATAAATACTAAACAAATATTTTGTATCAAACTTTTATGCAAAGATAAATAATTGTTACACTGTAAAATTGTCAGTTCCATTTACTGTACATTGACTACAATACAATGCATGAGAGACTAAAAGAAACAGAGGAGGTTTGTTTAACTACAAACAGTCTTAAAACTGACATACATTGTGGATATTTCCCCATAAAAACTTCAAATGCTCTGTTCATTTCATTGCTCACAACTAGCTAACTAACATCTCTTAGCAAAATAAACACATACCCTTTATTTAGCATGGCATATTTTGTTACTGAATTAATAAACAAACATTCTATAAAAATGATCTGAACATTTGCCTCAAGGGGGAGCTTACAGTTCATTCTTGTAGATCCTTTGCATTTTCAAGCCATTCCAAGCTAATGTTCTTTGACGACATTATAATACAGCCTCACCGCAAAATGTTATTTTTGCTTTGTTTTCAGTCAGTAAATCATTATACCTCCATGCTGCTGTCCTTCCTAGGCGTCTTTGAAATCCATAGTGTGGACTGGTTTGGACTGGTTTTTGTTCTTCCTTTACTGAAAAATAAAAATATAAACTATTTTCAGCGCATGTGTGCCTTTGCAGTCGTGATTCAGCTCTGCGATCAGACCTGAGTGTTCCATCCCCGGATCTCAAGGCCACATTTGGTGCTTTCTCAGTGTGGGTTCCCCATCCACAGTGGCACTGTTACCAAAAATACCAGACCACCCTGCTGGGCAGTGCTGCTCCCAGGAACTGCACTGAATTGGCCTCTATGGGTTTTATTTTATTTTTTTTCCTGTTCCCATCCAACCACACCTCTCGTACAGAGCAGTTTTTTCAGAGAAGGACTCARCTTCACCGTGGCTGGTGGGAGTTGAGCACTTCCCTCGTCTGGGGGGGACCAGAGCACACACAGCCCCCTAAATCCATGCCCAAGGTGCAGCCCACCCACCCCAGTGGGTACCACACCCCTGCCCACCCTGGGTACACCAGCAGGCTCACTGCACACCCCTGAGCCAGCAAGCCTCTTCCCTTCTGGCCTTGACCTGACATCTAATGAAGTGATGGCACATGAATCAGACCCCTAGCAATGAATGACTGGTAGAAAGCTTCCTCAGGGCTAGTTTTCAGTCAAAACTCTCAATAGCAGGTTTTGTGTTTGGCATTTTTTCAACTTTAAAAAAAAAAAAAAAAGATAAAACTGGTTCCAAAATGTACTTGCTCTGCAATACTGCTAAAGTGTTCACTCTGATTTATCCAGGGAGCCCTGAGGCACCTGGAAAGTTTATGGCAGTCTTTCACATGGCTACAGCTGCCACAATACACCATCTTCCCTCACTTAGACTGGCAGATGACAGTGCACTGCATACTACTGTCTGCAGAAATAGGAACCACTCCAGGAGCCATTGCAGCTGCATTTCAGTGAAAATACTTCAATCTCTGGGTAGAATATTTCACACTGATGGGTTGTTTTGGGTTTTTTTTCCCAATTAAGTAAAAACCAGAGGAAGAGAAATAGCCCTACATAAAACTCTGTAAGGTGGAAACCTGAGAGTCCCAACAGTCCAATACATTCAGTTTTACTCCTTTCSTGGTGTGTAAATGCAAGCAAGTCTGAGTTGATTTAAAATGTACTTTGAGGGTGCTGAATGCTACAGTAGTTCTCAATCCCTTCCACACTTACCTCTGAAGTCCTACAAAGTAATGCATTATGTACCTGAGCCCATTGGAGTAATTGAAAAGACTCCCTTTGGCTTCAGTGGACTTTAGATCAGGCCACAATGCTATAAACAAAGCAATTGCAATGAATCGAGTAGTTCCAGCGCTTCCTTCTTAAAGAAACGAAGTCACTACTTCCCTCCGGACTAATCCAGCAAAAGCAGGCAAAAATTAATGATGAAAGGCTTTGAATGGAGAGGCCTTGCCACACAGCAGGAACAATTTCTAAATACCTTGGATCAGAACTTGAGCTGTGTCAAATGAGCTTGTCTTCAGCAAACCTACGCTGCTTTTCACAGCTGGCTCAGGAAACAGATTTTAGTGACAAAGGTAAGATGCAATAAATAGCTTGAGCRTATTGGTGTTTTGACCATCAAATGCAATCATAGAAACTGAGAAATATACCAGGTTGGAATTTAAACTTTCTGCAAGGCATTCAGATGATAATGGAGATGGGTCTTTGAAGCAGTTTCTCCTTGCTTCCCTGGAAGAAATGAAAGGGAGAGCATCTAAGCATGAATGAGCTGATCATTTCTGCTAGCTACCGGGACGAGGTGCTGCTTTGCCTTATTACTACCCTTCCAGAGCCCAATGCCAGGCAAAATTAGTCATGACCTTTCAAGCTAGGCATGTCCTGGTTGGCCATGGGTTGTGGCTTTCAGAGGAAAGGTCACCATGTTGTGGAAGCCTAAAAAAGAATGAGAAGTCAGGTTCATGTGGAAAGTTGGGGATCCCTCCTTCCCCAGCAGGGCAGAATCCCTTTTCTAAAGCTCTACAGCATCTAGATGATAAGTTCAAATGATTGTCTCTTTTTTGATTTGGTTTTTGCATATTTGTGATGAACAAAAATGGTTTGCAAGGCAGGTCATAAGTGGAAATGGAAAATAGAAAGGAAAATATGTTTTTAAAAACAAAGTTTTGTTTCAGCAGGTAAAACACTTCATTCTTGGTGATAATTTTTTGATCTAAGGATTTTTAAAAATGGTTTAATTTCTTTAATTAAAAGTTTTGATGTAACTCAAAATGGACAATCTGGGAACACAAAAAAACCAAACCAACCAAACGATAAAAAAGAGAACCCTGTTTCGCATCAAAATCATTTTGTCCTCAATTTTTTTGTATCATTTCATCTATCAAACTAATCAGCTAACAGAAAAAAGGGCAATCTTCCAAGGTGAATTTCCAATATCTGTGTCATGCAATTTTGAAGTCTTGGAAGTTCAGATGAATTACTTCTGGATGAGCTGCTATAGCATCAAAGGCCTGATCAAAGCCCACTGAAGTCAACGCTACAGTTTCTATTGATTTCAGTGGGCCATGAATCTCTTGTTGTTTTYCCAGGACTATTCAAGGGCTGAAACTTTTCTCAGAAGAGAAAGATCTGCCAGAAAAGGTACTAAGATGCACCATACTTACCAAGAAATCCAGGGCCACTGTAATAAGGGTTCTAGGATTCAATTACTATGTAATTGCTAGTGTTATACATATTATTATTTTACTACTCTTGGCTGCTTTGAGTTTCCAACCTTCTGCAGCCCCAGTGGTGAGGTTTATGCACAACATTTCACAGGTTTGTATTTGTCTGTCATAAGACAGGTTGGAAAGTGTAAATTTTCATTTTCCTTTTACAGAAAATGCAAAAAAACACAAACACAATCAACTTTGCTCTGCAGACCTCATAATGTCTGTTTTTTATGGCTATTTGTTGCAATGAGGCATGGCACCAAGGAGTACTGCAAATATCACTGTGCACTCATTCATAGAGACAGAAAGAGTCTTCACATTTGGAGTGTTTTCTCACCTGAAATAAGTTACTGCAGTTATTGGCAGGAAATATTAAGYAAAAAGTATAAAGAAAAAATAAAGGCTAAAAATAAGGATTTTTTWAAATTTCTTAAAACAGTGGTATGATATTCCTTTTAGTTATTCCTGCTCTTCAAGAGGTTCAACAGCTTATGAATCTGCTTATTACTCTTGATATTTTACCAAAATAGCATTTACCTATGAGACATTTTTCAGTTTAAACTCTTCTGGATTACATTAACTTGAAAACACTTCCTGAACTAAARGATGAAAATGATATTTGAAAGTTTCAGAAATACTAGTTCAGGGAAAAAAAAAAAACTATATGCTGTCATAGCTTTATGTATCTATAGCATATTTTGAGAAAGAATTAAAAAGTCCAAAGAATTTAAAGCATGAAGCAAAGTATATTGTATTTCAAAGGTTGAAATGTTTCCATTTTGCACAAGAGGACAGCTGCTTGATACCACAGCTATGAACACATATCTATTTATTTTATGCCTCCTCTTTAGCACATACATGATGTACAAAGGATGTCACACTGGTGTGTGGCCCAAAGCAAGCTTTTGCTTTCAGTTTCAATTTCTGTGCCCCTGTGGTCCCTCTGTTGTTTGTATGGCATGTGCAGTGGAGCAGGATTAAGCAGCTGCTGGCCCTTAGCTTTGTCCTTGGAACAAATTTTTATTTTAGGTTAGAAAGTGAGTCCTTGGGTTCACCCTTTATCTGTGAGGGACCCCTCTASCATTTCCCACAGCCCAGGTACTTCACAGGTGACAATCACAAYGAAAGAGGTGAAGTAAAAGTGCTGACAACAGCCCTGCCTATCAAGGGGTCTGCAAAGAGACTTCCTTCAGAAACAGGTGGAGTCCCAACAGCTACTTTGAGACCTGGAATTATCTCAGCGTGTTGTGGAAAAGCCTGAAGGTGAATGTTCAGCTGTAACAGCTGTAAACTACTTGCATTTTAATAGATGAAAAGGCCCTTATTTGCATATCTGGGGACAGATGTAAGCAGTCTTTCAGTAGGAATAGCTTGCCAATGGAAATATGAATTCTGCATTATAAAACCACCATGGATGAGTATATTTTACCTTTTATGAAGCATCTGGAAACAGCAAGTTCCAAAAGCCACCAGTATCAACAGCAGTAGTGGTATAGTGGGTATTACAACATAAATTAAATTCGGAATTATACCTGCAAGACAAAAGTTCTCATTAATGTCTCCCATGTTGAAATGCTTTTAATCGTGTGAGTAAAAATCTGGAGTGAAATAACAGGAATACATTAACTTACACAAAAGAACACATATATTCCTTCTACAGGAAGAGCTCCAAAGAGAACTCAGCAGTATGAAGAATAAAGCAGCAGTTATGTACAAAACATATCTTAAGGTCTTCAATTCTGATACTTTCCCATTTTGTCATTCAAAATTCAAGTGTTTTAACAGAGTACTTTTCACAGCCTAATTTTATTACAGTCCATTTTAAYTGTAAAGTTTATGTTTAACTGTACAATTGTCTTTGTATGTGGAGTCCCTGCCCATGCAGGACCACAGGAGGAATGAGCCTGGCTCTCATCTTTCCTCTTAAAAGWCACATTTAGCCTCTCTTTGACTAATGAGGAGAGCAAAAGGTCCTCCTCTGCAGGTCCCTGCACAAAAGGATTGGGAAATGAGACTATTATCTGTCTACAATAGAGGATGGGGTCTGCAACTTCCAGAAGGTACTGTTTTCCCAGTAACTATATGCCCATGTTTTATACTAGTACACATTTAATGTACAAATTGTGGAGGTTTTCTTACCCATTGTCCTATTTTGAACGTATTTTTCACTGGCAAGAATAAATGTGACTATTCAGGTTGTGTTTGAGTTTTAGAGTCTTCACACAGTGTGTACGAAATGGTGTTATTGATTTCAAACCACWGTTCAGCAATACAATAATTCCTCTGGAGTTACAAATAATGGAAACACCAGTTAGGAAGTTGGCTCAAATCTAAACAACCAGTGGGCGAACAAAGCATCCACTTTGCATAATCCCACGGTGCAATCCTGTAAAATCCAGAGCTGCTCCTTAGACATGYTCAGTTCCTTGAACTAAAGCTGTGSTCCAACTCCTCCTGAGCCTCAGGRCTCCATTCAGAAGATAAATTGCTGAATGAAGCAGCCAGGGGCTTTGCAGAACCTGAGAAGTAGGTATCCACTTCCCAAATATCAAGTGTCTTCTCTACTGGGAATCTCAGCAAGGCACTGAACTCCTCTTAGCATGTGATTTTCCCAAAACACAGGGTACTCAGAGGAGCTATGGACACGGTGTTTATTCTAAGTTTGGTGAGACAAGGAAATAACTTGTTTCCACAGTAACTAAGAAGACTAAGACTCTTGAAATGTTATTCAAGAAATACGCATTGAAATGTTATTCCTGAAATATGTATTTTCAGGTCACTTCCCAGGGAAACAGACTGTTTCTTCCTATTGACAAAAATGGAAACTGAAATGTTTACTTAATTCCACTGTTAATATTTTTAGCAGAACACGACATTCATATGAACACATTACCTGTTTCAGTGGCAATAATATGATACTGGTCTTCTGGTTTGCTTGTGTCATAAGGATTTCCTGCTGGCACTGTTGGAAAAATATCTGAAAAGGAGATCAGGCATTTTAGGAAAGTAGTAAAAAATATGGTCATTGTGTTGTTAAATAAATTAATTACATTTTAATTTACATTAGGAAAATTAAGATTTTTATGATTTATTAAACATACATGTAAACAGGATTTTATTACAAAATTGGAATTATATCTGCAAGAAGAATTACAAGCAGTGTTATTCTGAACAACAGCCATATATTTGTAGCTGTTGCTCTCTGAAGAATTCATTTTTCCTGTGTTCCAGCTCTTAACTGTGTCTGTTAAACTTGAGTAATTTTGGAGGTTCTTTTATGCTATCCTTATAATTACATATTTACCGGTGCAATGGAATTTAATGTGTCAAAATTTCTTACCGTATTCTGGCTCTGCTCTGTCTCCTAATTCTTTTTCTAAGACATTATCTGTTAAATCAATATTTGAAATTCATTGTTGAAGAATGAAAAATGTGTGCAATAAAACAGATGTTTCCATTTTTTTCATGCAGTATCAAAGAAATAGATACATTGCCCCAAACAAAAACTGCTTACTTCTTCAGCATTTCATCTTCTTACCAAACACTCTTTGATTTGACTAGTGTCAAATCACCTTTGGTTCACACCTTTTGCTCCTTAGAAGGCCATAGTTTAGTCTAACTTCTATTCTTGGTGGCCTCTGATTTAATGGCAAATGGTTAAAGGCTAAGCCTCTGAACACCCTAATTCTTGTTCCAAATAAAGTGGCCAACATATCCAAAGCTTGATTTGTGCAGACAATTCTAAAACAATATAAGAAGTTCTCTCTATCATAAGGTTATACTAACTTAATAGCGTTATGAGATTACAGTTCTGAGCGTCTTGATAAATACAAAMTGCTGGGAGAAATCAAAACAGTGATAAAGCCTACTAGATAAAGGAAATTATTTCACCTACTCTGGTGRAAAATAGCTACATTTGGCCTTATATAAAGAAAGATGCCAAGATACCCCAAAGAACTGAGCTGCTGTCTCTTGACAGCAGAAGAGGGGATGAGTTTTTAATTTGATTGAATAATCAAACCCACAGGAGCTGGACAGAAACTAAATGTGGTCACAATTAACAACCTATAATTAAATTTATGATTGCTGAATGATCAGCATGATCCAAAGCCAGACTGAACATTGCAACAGCAAACGTTGTCAAGGGAGGGCTTGGAAAAATAAAAGTGTCTACCAGAAATGTAGGTGCTGCTTGAACAAGGCTGYCTAATGAGCATTGTCCTGGACTTGCTGATGATACAATTAGATGCAACTTCATCAAAGTCACCTACAACCTGCTTTGGCCTGTGGCTGGTATCCCACACCCCATATTCAATACAGGGGAGTTGTGATAAACAACACACTCGGAGAGCAAACTGAAATTCAATGTGCATGTGGCACTTTAGKACTCCTGGTGAAATGGATGTATTTTGCATTGCTAAGAGGTGACATTGAAGACTTCACAGYGATTTGAGGGGGGAAAAAGGTCGTTTGTAAGCCTCACTTGGTTTGAGATAACAAATGTAATTTTCCTACAAACATCGTGTTACTTTCTTCAGGCAGTGAAAGAAATGTCATATATCTATTTATATACATTTTTGCATCTACTCCTTTCCTCCATGTGACAGATAAATACATTTCTGGAGAATAGTCTGTTTTGCTAAAGAGCACAATTCCAACAGTTTGAAAAATAAGCAGCTACAATTCAGCAGTGCTGTATTTAGGTGCATAACAATGTCGGTACTAACAATAATTTACCTATGCATTGTTTGCTTTATATGCYTCATTATAAACTAATAACCCGTTTCTACCTAGAGAAAGAAATATAAATGTATTTTCATCGTTACTGTTATCACTTTTCTTTCTGACAATCCAAAATACCCAGCATTTTCTCAGATGGTAAAAGCCATAGAAAAAACAATTCTTTACCACATCTCAACAAGAACGGTAAGTAGTTCTCTATTACAAAATAATTATCTAATTTAAATTTGTTTGCTTTTAAAGCTACAAAATACACCTGAAACCAAACCTTTTTAATAAAGCCTGCAATTTCTGACATAAAAATGTTGGGTTTTTAACAGCATAAAACATTTTTATTTTGTTACATTATTCCAAAATATTCAAACAGTACTGAAAGTGATAAAATTGTCACATTTCCTTGAAGGCCCTAGGATGATTACTGATCATCATAAAGTAGTGATATCCACTAACAACTTTGAAAGCAGGAACAGATTTAGGGGATGACAGTATACCAAAACATGTTGGTATATCAACTCTGCCAAATATTTAATACTTGCTTGCAATATTAATTGTCATTAATATCCTCATTATGAGACCAGAAAGTTAAAAAAGTTATGTATCCACCAAAACCAGAGGAAAAAAATAGCCTGGATCTCTACAGACAGACAGATCTCTACAGAGAGTGATTATTGCTTGATCATCAGCATGGACAAAGAAGGTAGGAAACTGCAGAATTATATGAGTGAAACGGCTGCTAAGAGTACGACATCATAGAATCRTAGAATGGTTTAGGTTGGAAGGCACCTTAATAGGTTTTTTCCAACCCCTTTCCATGGGCAGGGAYACCTTCCTCTAGATCAGGTTGCTCAGAACCCCATCCAACCTGGCCTTGAATCACTTTCAGGGATGGAACAGCCACAGCTTCTCTGGGCAACCTGTACCAGTGCCTCAGCATCCTCACAGCAAAGAGTTTCTTCCTACTATCAAATCTAAGCCGACTCTCTGCCAGTTTGAAGCCATTCCCCCTTGGCCTGTTACTCCAGACCCTTGTAAATAGTCTCTCTCCATCTTTCCTGTGGGCTCCTTTCAGGTACAGAAAAGCCACAATCAGGTCACCCCAAAGCCTTCTCTGTTCCAGTTAGAACAATCCCAGTTCTCTCAGCCTTTCCTCCCAGCAGAGCTGCTCCATCCCTCTGATCACCTTGGTGCCTCCTGTGGCCTGGCTCCAGCAGGTCCCTGTCCTTGCTGTGCTGGGAGCCCAGAGCTGGATGCAGCCCTGCAGGTGGGGTCTCAGCAGAGCGGGGCAGAGGGGCAGAATCCCCTCCCTGCCCTGCTGCCCACGGCCTTTGGATGCAGCCCAGCACACGGGGGTTTCTGGGCTCCCAGCACACACGGCCGGCCATGGCCAGCCTCTCACCCACCAGCACCCCCAACTCCTTCTCCCAGGGCTGCTCTGGGTCTGTCCATCCCCAGCCTGGATTGGCACCAAGGGTTGCCCTGACCCAGGTGCAGCACCTTGGACTTGGTCTGTTAAATCTCGTAAGATTCCCATGGGCCCCCACTTGTGTTTTTTATTAATTAATAAATGAAATAAATCCATAATTTCATATGGATTGACTTTTAGCTTAGTTCTGAAAAGCAAACACACCAAAAATTATTTGAAAACATTTGCATGATCCTGCTGAAAAACACATTTTCACTTACTTTAAGTACCGCCAAGAATAGAAAATGTTACAGGCTCAAACTGGAAAGTTTACTTTTCACGTCCTTTCTGGTTTTGCACCATGTTCTAGTTTAGAGTTCACTTTTCCTCTATTGACATATACAGAACTTATGTCATGTCTGAAAGCACAGCCAAATTGCCTAAGATCTGTTTTTCCTGTCACCATCTCAACTAGCATGCATCTGCTTTTCATATCTCTAAGTCTACATGCATGAATGCAGAACTTTTTCCTGCTGTTCTGGACTTCATTCTTCAAGCCATAACTTTTTGAAACTATCACCACACATAAATTGGTATAAGATGGCAGGGCTGCACCTAAAAGGACAGTGCAATATTTTTTACAGGAGGACCAAGAGATGTCTTGGTCATCCTACCTAGAAAGCAGAAAATGTACACTTAAAATGCTTTGTGAAGTAAGGGAATTAATTAAATAAATTAAAAAAACAAACAAACAAACCTGGGAATGCATGATACTGAAGTTAACTTTGAAAATATTCTTATCAGATATAAACAGCTTTATTTAAATGTATTTAAAACATATTTTARTAGTTGTTATTGACATATCCCCTGTTAATGCCAGCTCAGGCACACCCCAAAGGAATCAGTACCACAGGCCAGAAGACACTTGAAGATTCCCTCACAAACCAAGAGGCAATTGTTTTTCCAAGACAATGTCCCACCATTGAAATAGAACTTCAGTTTTACCTACCTGGGGTATATTTGCAGATAAAATTGTGCTTCATGTTGCATCTATCATCGTTCCATTGATAAAGGTATGGCCCTCCCAGGCCAGGGTTTGCAGTTGGCTGATGATACATCACCACACAGGCTTCACTTCCACAGGAAGGCTCATCTGTGTACCAATTTCTAGTTTTTGAAGATAAGATTCATCAGGATGACGAAGAGTTTACATCAATGAAGAAATATCAACGCCAACACTCCCATCCTCTTCAAAGACATCCTGCATTTCCTACCACCCTTCTGTGAAAGGAGTTTAAGGCCCAAGCTGCACACTTCTGAATCTTAAAAAAATTYTGATCAAAGCACCTCTGCTTAATAATACCCTACTGCTCTCCCTTCCTCCCTATCAGACTCTTATCTGTCCCCTTGTCTTGAKTTCTGTGAGTTGCTTCTACTCTGGCCTTTGACTTTGTCAGGAAATTAAAGGCTTTTCAGAAAGGGTAGAAACAGAACAATTTACGCTAAGCATCTAACAATAATTTATTCAGCGGCTGGCTCCCTGATTTGAGGTGGCCAGAGCCTTGCAGAATTCAYCTGCCTGCTTTCAGTTCACACCTGAAAGACTCTATGTGAGGTAGAACAACCTCCAGACATCATGCAGAGGCAAACTCTATGGGTGGGAGCAAAGAAATTTGTAGGCTGAAGCCACACAATGTCATCCTGTCACAGCTTCAAATTCAAAACCCTGATTGCCAGCTACCCTTCATCTGGAGAAGTCAACAGGGGGATGCTACAAACTTCATGCCTTCAGGCAAGGCTTGGCATTTCAGGCTCCATTCCTTGAACATTTTCAGRGATGGGACATCCACAGCTTCTCTGGGCARCCTGTGCCAGTGCCTCAACATCCTCATGGCAAAGAATTTCTTYCCAATCTCTAATCTAAACCTGCTCTCTGTCAGTTTGAAGCCATTCCYCCTTKGTCTGTCACTCCAGACCCTTGTAAATAGACTCTCTCCATCTTTACTGTGGGCTCCCTTCAGGTACTGAAAGGGAGCAATCAGATCACACTAAAGCCTTCTCTGTTCCAGGCTGAAACATCCCAGTWCTCCCAGCCTTTCCTCACAGGAGAGGTGCTCCATCCCTCTGAGCATTCAGTGGCCTCAACAATTAGTTTCACGCATTTACCTGAACGGTGACGTACTTCCATCAGCCCACTGGTAGAGGTCGGGGCAAGCACTCGATGTGGCCAGTCCATCACCACTCCTCCACAGCCCAATCCAGAAATCACCATCAGAGATCCCAGAGCCTGATTTGGTGAGGTTTTGCAGCATGTTTTCTATTAGCTGCTGCTCAGCTTCACTCTCCAAGCTCAGCAAAGCCCCGCCATCGATTTCACAAGCCTGGCGGGCCTCCTGGAAGCCCACACGTCTGGACAAGTCCTGGAAATAGGCTAATTTGTAACACGAATGCTTGAAGGCACCATAGCACACCTTTTGGCCTGAAAAACAAAAGCATGGGACTCTTCAGAGTACAGTAATGAATAGCAAAACTGCAAGAAAAGAATAAAGCACATCGTGCAYATGGCTGGTGGAGGACGGGAGATTTTTGTCTGAGAGAACTCATGGTGATAACACTGGCACCACTGAAATCCTTTGCTCTAATTTAAATTTCAAATAGCATACAGCTCATGGGAATCTATGCCATCTTGCCATGGCCTGTGAAACTCTCCAAAACACTGATGATTCCCAAGAGGTTCTAGGAAAATATTCTCCCTTTTAATGACTGTACCATCAGGCCTCTMTGTTATAGCCAGGCTCTGTTTGGAGGGTATTTCCTTGACTATTTCATAGTAATGTGCCAACTTCAGTTTTATTGTGTAATCAGAGCTAGTCAATTAAAAAAAAAAAAATTCAAATTCATATGTTTAGTGGCAAGAGGCAGCTGGACATTTTTTTGATCCCCTAAGTTAAYCCTGAGAGGCTGTACACGAGATGAACCCACAGCCACTCTTCACTACAATGTGCCTAAGTACAACCTGTAAAGGTCTACAGGAGAGAGTCTGCTCCTTACAGTTCTTTGTCTGASAAAGACATATGTCTGTTTCCTAAAAAGGAAAAATAATTATCATTTTCAACTACTAAGGCTCTCTAGAGTTCATTCACAATATACAAGATGAGGAAAAARCACATTCACTTATCAGCCACAACTGAACTCCAGTATGTTTATTTAGGGAGAGGAGAAGGCTTCTAAATATAACTGTCTCTTAAAAAAAA
>QVAJ01000013.1:5976170-5997106 GCA_003546035.1 Mixornis gularis | reverse complement strand
TTTTGTATTTCATAGGTAGGATACTTCCAATAGCAGACAGCACAAGGGCTGAGATTAAGACATCTGCATTTGCACAGAGCATAGTTTCAAGTATTTGCAGAGAATAACCAGATTTAATGAAAGATGCATTAATATAGGAATGGAAAAACAGGATCAGCTCTTGACTTTTAGCTAAATCTGAAAGTAACTCTTATTTTTTGGGATAATTTCTGTTGTAGACAGCTAAATTATATGGGCAGTAGGGATAGACTCTGCTTAACTTTCTAGAGTTTCCTACAATTCTTGTAATCTTTCTAGAGAAAACAAAAACAACATACTCTGAAACCTTCACTTTACAATACCCTATTAAAGTTCATCTGGAGAAAGACTACCAGGAAGA
The DNA here is from genome assembly GCA_003546035.1 of Mixornis gularis. Classification (NCBI taxonomy): domain Eukaryota; kingdom Metazoa; phylum Chordata; class Aves; order Passeriformes; family Timaliidae; genus Mixornis; species Mixornis gularis. The sequence continues at coordinate 5,996,727 of QVAJ01000013.1, read as the reverse complement.
AAAGCATCTTTTTAATCTCATTCTTACCTTGGCAGACAGACTTCCGAAAATTTAGTTGTTTATCAGCAATTAATCTATCAAAATAACACAGGAACAAAACAATCTAAAAAAAAGGACAAGCTTGTGCCACAGATATGGAAAAAGCCAGGCTCCAAGATCAGGCAGAGAGTGCCAATATTGATTTTCTCCGATAACATCCTGACAACGCAATGTATGCCCCAACTTCTTTCCTGATATTTCCCTTTATTCATATAGGTTAAGAGCCTTGCTCCCAATAAATCCTAGCTGGGTAGTGGTGCTGAAGAAGCAAGGGACAGACCCTTTAACAGACCCTTTAACAGTTATAAAATAATGGGCTTCTTCCTAGTCTTCTTTGAACTAAAGAACTACTATTACCAAAGTAACAAAGAGATAAGTCCAAATGTTGTGAAGTGGGAAGTGCAAGAATGAAAGCTGCATGTGAAACCCCAGCTCCTTCCCTTCCTCTACAACGATGAAATTCCAATTTTGTTGCCATGACCAATTTTCCCCAGGAGCTCTGTCTCACTGACAGGACAGAGTGCACGGGGAAGGAGGAGCTGATCAACATTTTGACCCTCACTGCTGGGTGAGTGACAATGGCTTATTGCCAGAGTACACWTGTGTATACAACAGCACAAACATCCAAAGCCTAGCACTGAATTATGCAGGATATCTGGAATCACTTCCAAGGAAAAGTGACCATACATTTCCCTCTAGCTGAAGAYTGGATTCAAAGCATTAATTCAAGACGTACATGCAAATTTAGGAAGAGTGCTTTGTCCATTGTCTTGTTCTTTTTATTTTCCCAGACAATCTTTGAAATAAACTCGTCCTTGATTCCTTTCATTCTGTGCATGTACTCCTCCTGGACATCAAGCAGTAAGTAATGAGCAAATTCAGGTGCCAAAGTATCCTGGTCACAATTTCAGTCATGCAGGAATGTTCAACCAACTGAGATGAGCACTATAATTATGACCACTATGGACCATAATTCCTGCGCTGTTCCCCCCTCTCGTGGGAAAATAACTAACTTTGCTTTCATAACACACAATCCACTCCCCATCCCTGCATGTTTCTCAGGTGGCTGAAGTGCTCCCCTCACTCTCTGTTCTCATGCACAGCCTTTGCTCTTCTGTGACTTTCCCAAAAGCTGAGTCAAACCTTCCAGCAGAAGAAATGCATCCCTGCTGGCCACCTAACTGAGCTTTCTCAGGATGTTCATCTGCCAGTCAGCTGCTACATGGAGACTCAAATAGAATCACAGAATCTGTTAGGCTGGCAAAGACCTTGAAGGCCATCGAGTCATAGCAAGTGCTGTTTGTGACCTGCTCCAAGGCTTGTATCCATAAGCTGTGCTGCATTCTTGTCCAGTACAGAGGCTGTATCAGCTCCATCACCCAAGGAAACCAGGTGGGACAGTATGGAGCAGCAAGGAGGATGATAAGCATTTGTGATGTACAATGGCAAAGAGCTCCTGCAGCCCCGAATATGTGCCCAGCTTGCCACCACTGTGCACTCAAAACAGGGAGCCCTCTTGGAGCCATCAGAATACAGATGTGAAGGCCCAATTTCTACCCAAGGGTTTATCTGAAAGGGTTTGCAAGTTAAAGTCTTGAAGCTTTGTGAAAGACATTTTCTTTCTTCCCTTAAACTGACCTGAATAGTTTTTAAGGACACCATTGTTACTGCAGACATTTGGGCAGGGTTAAGTGACTCTAAAAATCAAGTTTTACAAAGTGCAAATTTGAACAAATGAAAATCTGAACGAAATCCAACTCCTAAATTACTGCTCTTTCATTTATTGCTCTCTCTACCTGTGGCAAGAGAAATAATTTCCTCCTTACAGGGTGATCATTTCTGCAAGAATATACCTCCAGAAACCACCTGAGAAAACAGGAACAAACAAAGAAATAACTGGCATTAAGACCCATAGACCCAAACAGTGTGAATGAAATGTGTGAGGTAGAGCAGTAAGCTTTCTGCAAGAAGCTGTGAATTCCTCTTGTTCTGGTTAATTTAATCCCTATGTAGGCAGTGACCTACTCTGAATATTTTCTTTCTTCTTTTGAAGCGGACTTTGAACCAGTTCCACTACGGCAAATAAATGTGTTAATGGAAATCTGCAGTTGTGCCTTAATAGCTGGCAAATCAGTTGACATTTTAGTGCTCTTCTCGGAACACACTGAGATGGCAGGTTTTAAAGCTTCATTTTTTTTTCCTCTCACTACTAATTTCTGAACTACAAAGCAGAAATCATTTACCACTGAAAAATGACAGAAGGGCCCACATTGTACAGGAGACAAGCTAAGTATGGAAATATCAACTATGTGCTATTTTGCCTTATTCTAACATCTTTCAGCAGAGTCCATAGATAGTTCTAAAGCAAAATTTTGCTATTCAGTTGTATAAATTGAGTTCAAATTTTTATCACAATTGAATAGAAACTAGATTTGAAAGCAAGACTATTGGAATGACTCATGTTAAGATACTATGCAACATGAACAAGTGTGGNTGCTCCCCTCACTCTCTGTTCTCATGCACAGCCTTTGCTCTTCTGTGACTTTCCCAAAAGCTGAGTCAAACCTTCCAGCAGAAGAAATGCATCCCTGCTGGCCACCTAACTGAGCTTTCTCAGGATGTTCATCTGCCAGTCAGCTGCTACATGGAGACTCAAATAGAATCACAGAATCTGTTAGGCTGGCAAAGACCTTGAAGGCCATCGAGTCATAGCAAGTGCTGTTTGTGACCTGCTCCAAGGCTTGTATCCATAAGCTGTGCTGCATTCTTGTCCAGTACAGAGGCTGTATCAGCTCCATCACCCAAGGAAACCAGGTGGGACAGTATGGAGCAGCAAGGAGGATGATAAGCATTTGTGATGTACAATGGCAAAGAGCTCCTGCAGCCCCGAATATGTGCCCAGCTTGCCACCACTGTGCACTCAAAACAGGGAGCCCTCTTGGAGCCATCAGAATACAGATGTGAAGGCCCAATTTCTACCCAAGGGTTTATCTGAAAGGGTTTGCAAGTTAAAGTCTTGAAGCTTTGTGAAAGACATTTTCTTTCTTCCCTTAAACTGACCTGAATAGTTTTTAAGGACACCATTGTTACTGCAGACATTTGGGCAGGGTTAAGTGACTCTAAAAATCAAGTTTTACAAAGTGCAAATTTGAACAAATGAAAATCTGAACGAAATCCAACTCCTAAATTACTGCTCTTTCATTTATTGCTCTCTCTACCTGTGGCAAGAGAAATAATTTCCTCCTTACAGGGTGATCATTTCTGCAAGAATATACCTCCAGAAACCACCTGAGAAAACAGGAACAAACAAAGAAATAACTGGCATTAAGACCCATAGACCCAAACAGTGTGAATGAAATGTGTGAGGTAGAGCAGTAAGCTTTCTGCAAGAAGCTGTGAATTCCTCTTGTTCTGGTTAATTTAATCCCTATGTAGGCAGTGACCTACTCTGAATATTTTCTTTCTTCTTTTGAAGCGGACTTTGAACCAGTTCCACTACGGCAAATAAATGTGTTAATGGAAATCTGCAGTTGTGCCTTAATAGCTGGCAAATCAGTTGACATTTTAGTGCTCTTCTCGGAACACACTGAGATGGCAGGTTTTAAAGCTTCATTTTTTTTTCCTCTCACTACTAATTTCTGAACTACAAAGCAGAAATCATTTACCACTGAAAAATGACAGAAGGGCCCACATTGTACAGGAGACAAGCTAAGTATGGAAATATCAACTATGTGCTATTTTGCCTTATTCTAACATCTTTCAGCAGAGTCCATAGATAGTTCTAAAGCAAAATTTTGCTATTCAGTTGTATAAATTGAGTTCAAATTTTTATCACAATTGAATAGAAACTAGATTTGAAAGCAAGACTATTGGAATGACTCATGTTAAGATACTATGCAACATGAACAAGTGTGGTTTTTTGGGGTTTTTTTTGTTTGTTTTGTTCTGTTTTGTTTTTTGTTTTTTGGGGGTTTTTTTGTCTCATCATCCCATTAGCTGATTAAAGCAAGTGAACAGTATTTGCTCCAGAAAGTGCTAGCTACCATTTCCATCCATATGGGTCAGTTTTCATCTTTGAGTGTTTCACAGAAGGTCCACAGTAGAATGTTTAGATATCAGCCTCAGAACAAAGATATTCTTAGACTAAATTACTCATCAAAATATTTCTGCAGACAGAAACAGAGGGAAAAAGAATCTTCTTCAAGAAAAAAACAAATAAGCAAATTGCAAGCTGTTATTTCAATCAGTTGCATCTCCACTATGTTTTAACAATCATGCTTCATTAAACAAATAATAGGTTCCTTGATTTCTATCATGACACAAGTTACAGCAAAGTGTCATTTAGAARCAAAATTGCTGCTAAAATACCCAGGTCAAAGACTCCTCTCCCTAAGAGCATCAGGCTTATTATTTAACTAAGCCCCCACAGGCCTGTGAGGGGCACAGATGTCATTCTGAGTGACACACCTCGCTTAGCCGGAGTCTTTGAAGACGTCAGGTAGAAGATAAGCTCTCTGCTGATAAATCCCATTCCTCTTCYTCTTGAACCTTACAAACTAACCTGCAATCCAGGGTTTGATACCATTAGCACCCACCTAGATTAGGTCAGCCACTGCACGTGCACAGCATACRTGCAGAGAGACAAAAATGTGTGCACAAAGCCTGATGTACTAAAYTCCATCATGTTTTTGTATTTTGACTTTTTTTTCTTTCCAAGAMAACGGATTCAGCAGAAAACACAAAAGAGCACTTGGTAAAAAACAATGTGAAATATTTAACATTAACCAGAGCAGTGTGAGCCTGATGGAGACCTCTGAAACCAAAGTGACAAATAAAACCACAAGGACTTAAGCGAAAGTGATAATGAAATAGCAAAACAGAAATCTATGGTAATCAACCAAAATATTCTCTGCCTGTGTTATGAAGACCAGTCTTGGTCTTGAGCTTGCATGAGCGCAGTGACCTCAGGGATGACTGACCAGCATGCAGGAGGACACTGGGCACAATTTGTTTTCACCTGTCCCCRTGTCACAGGGCATTCAACACCAAGTCCCAGGGATGCACTCCAAAATGTGGCCACCAAGAGACTAAGCAGTAATAAAATTTCCTAATCGTATTTTGTTTCAAAGCTGATGCATCTTGTCAGATGGTCTTTGTATCATACAGTTAGATTTTGACTAAGTTCACTGCTGGTCATATTTTGCTTTATTACCTTACTGCTGTTGATGTTTTACTGCATCATATTTGTGTCCATCTGCCAAATATTTTTTTTATGATTCATATTACTTTTTAAAAGAAAAAACTGTGATAACATTTCATAATTACACTCTGTCTGCATTTATGATAAGAGGAAGTTGCCATCTTCTCTCCCAAAGTTTGCAACACTGAAGACACATCATTCTCTAGCTGAGTCAGTGTTCAAACCACTGATGTTTCTCAGCTCACAGTCCTGAGCAGTTTAAGGAATTCCATGTGCTCATAAATTTTACATTCAAATAAAACCTTCTGTACAGATCACATACCAGCCTGTATTTGTACTGATATCTTCATAGCTATCTCTTCCATACCTTAGCAGGTACTTTTTCCTCCAATCCTAMCAAATAACCAAACCTTCTTAGAGAAGATAAAGTCATTACTGATTTATTCTGGATTGGGGATTATGCCTAAATTGTCACCACACAGTTTCTTCTTAAGTGAYTTCCCAGGGTGAAAAATTTTCAAAGGTTCCAGGTCACTTTTAATGGCTTATATATAAAACCCTGAGGGGCACATTTGCCTATGCAGTAGCTGGACTTTTTTAGTTTGTATGCATCACATCAGAGTCACCAGCATGCAGACAGTGTCTGAGGTGGCTAACTGGAGGCTGCCCCCAACCTCTCSTGCAAAACTCATCTATCAGCCATTCTTAAAATACTTCTTGTAATGGAATATCTTTCTTGSTAAGTTCTTGGGCAAGTAGAAGTTATAGATGCATTTACAGACAGCAAGTCTAAAATTAKAAATAGGACTTTTTTTTCCATTCTCTCTCAAACACAGACCAGATAATGTAACTTTAGCTACTAACCATCCCATCTTGTGAATTAGCAAAGATGATCCAAGAGGTCCTCAGACACCAAACAGGCAAACAGTTGTCTCTAGGATTAATGCAACTTTTGCTAAGAGAAAAAAACCCAGGGATGATGAAGTTTTAAGTAAAATCGAATTACTGTATTATACCATTTATATAGAGATTTAGTACAGTTATGCAGAATATGAATCTACACAAGATGCATTTATCCTGTCCAGTCCCTGTCTTTATTTTTTATTTTGCCAGGGGAAGAGATTTTCAGTACATTTACTGCTGAAAATGGGGTTTCACCAGTATGTCAGCCTTTACTAGTTCAGCTACTGTGTTTCTAAGTACTTTTGGGGACAGGGAATGGAATTATTTCTGAATGACAACTGTCCTCAATAGACCCATAATAAAAAAGCAATCAAAAAGGAGACAGTGCAAAGGAGCACCTGGCAGTGCTCATTTACATATTAAATGTTACTCATTCCTCACACCTGGATTTTGCCATCAGCTGAATACAAGTGCAATTAAAACTGGATCTGAGAGCTTCCCTGCACAATGCAGCAACACTGCTGGTCACAAAAATGGGTAGTTAAGGGTACACATATGACCCCTTACGACAAGTATTGATMTAAGCAGGTTATTTTTGGGGAGGTTTGTCAAAGCCTAGAACCTGCACTGTTCTAGGTCTTGGGAAGATGCAAGAGGATTCTTTGTCCTGCAAAATGTTCTCCATTGTGTTGAATAAATTGCTGGGAGAATTTGTCTTTTCCACAGCAGATGAAAAGTTTGTCTGGATTTTCAAAATACCTGATGTGGTGCTCCAGGCTTGTTCTTGATGTACTGGAACACCAGCCTGCATGAAAGCTTCCATCTTCACACAGCAGTGACAGGCTTATTCACTCATTTCCCAAAGAAAACAACACACATTTATTTCTTATACTTAGCTTCTCAACCCTGGCACACAAAGGAGGGATCTCAGGCCATTGATAACAGAGYTGTAAAGAAGTAGCTTGATGTCTAAATCTCATTAGAAGCTAATCAACACTTCACCCTCCATAATTACCACTGCAGGAAAACATACGATTACAATTATGTGAATCAATACAGGATAAGTGTCTTCAACTGGAAAATTAATATCCATTTTTATGAAAATGTTTGAGTCACTGATTCAGGTCATAACTCAGCATAAAATAAAAAAAAAAAAAAAAAAAAAAAAAATTTCCCAAAAAAGTATTTTTTTCCCCCCCAGGTCAAATCATTAAAGCCCTGACAGATTTCCTTTCTTCTAAGTGAAACATACCTTCATTTTGGCNCCCCCAGGTCAAATCATTAAAGCCCTGACAGATTTCCTTTCTTCTAAGTGAAACATACCTTCATTTTGGCAACGGCTCTGGTTTCAGCTATCTAACACATCATAAATTTAAAGTATGAGATCCATTTAGCTTTTCCTGTAATAACCATTTTCCTTTCTTCTGATCATGTGAACTTTACAGGTGTATATCACAGGTCTGGTCATGGCAGTCTGCCACTTCCTTCTCTAAGGGGCCAGCACACAGCTGCACTGTCCTGGGAATTCACAAAAAGTGCCAACATAGCCACTAAAACAACCCCCTAAAGCTGCCAATTGCATTCCCTTGTTGAAGGAAAAACTTGGACACAATCAGGCAAATTATAACACAAATTATGACACAAGCGTCAACAGCATTTATTTGAACCTATTCAAAACAAGAGGAAATAAAATGTGTTGGAAAGATCTACATATCCACAAGTCTGCTCTGGGATGTGGATTATTTTACCCAGAACTTTAAAACCTCAGAACAAAAAAAAAAACCCAACCAAGCACCCCCTTACTGCTGAAGCTGTTAGCAGTGGGTTTGCTTTTTTTTCATTTTTATTAATTCTTATAAACACAGTTACACATAGGTTAATTTTGTAGACACAGTAAGACAATAAATTTTTATATATCATAGCCTAAAGGCACACCAAGTACTCCACAATTTCAGCTGTTTATTAGAAAAGCAGAAACACTGGCCCAGAGAAGCTGGGGCTGCCCCATCCTTGGAAGTGCTCAAGGCCAGGTTGGATGGGGCTCTGAGCAATCTGGTCTAGTGGATGATGTCCCYGTCCATGGCAGAGGGTTAGAACAARATGAACTTAAGGGTCCCTTCCAACCCAAATAATTGTGTGATTCAAATTAAGTCCATTCATTAATAGTTTTCTGTGTGGCCATGAAGCCCAGAACAGAATTCACAGAAACTTTAAAGATATACATACTATGGCAGCTAAGAAGTTGTTAACTTGCTGTGGAATAGACATAATAGACAAAAATTGTAGCCTGAATGCCTTGCGTATGTGTGCCAGCCTAGGGGAGCAGGGAATAGTTTTATTCTCCTATCCCAAACCAGCAGACATTTTCACAAATACCCAGTTTTATACCCATTAGCAGGTTCCCTCAACGGGTTTTCTCCAAGGCATATATGTAAGCACTTTTCAGTGCATAATTCAGGGGAAGTTTGAGGGGAGGAGAAATCTGTTAGAATATTATAAAGGATAATTTACARTAAGAGAAAATTCCAAGGTAAAGCATCACTGATTAATTCACTTTACACATAGTCCTTGAGATGCAGTGTGGGATTCATCTCACCAAATTTTAGGTCTTCCCAATAACCTGTCCATATCTAAACGGGCGCACTGACCTCATTGTGTGGACAGCTTAATGAAAGAAACACAAATAGCAGTAGCTGTTAGCACAGATCTGCAGTATATTCAAAATCCAAATTTAAATGAAATTATTCCCACTCTTAAAATACCAATTCCCTTCTTATAAAGTGAGTCTAGAGTCATTATCTGGATACTGCAGCTACATTCAGATTTAGTTAGAGCCATGCCAACTTTTTAGTTAGGACTCGTTATTTCTTAAGATTTCTTGGAACTGAAGGTCCCAGTGTTTGCCAGTGGTGGGAGTAGGGACTGCTTCAACAAGAGGCTCAACTTCCAACTAGTGAATGACTGGTAAGAGGATGGGATTAGGGTGTAGCAATTACTATCAAAGGATTGTTTCACCTTACCTATTGTACATTAGCATGTACCATCTTTTCTGATGTATCAGAGATTTGCAAAGTGAAAGCCATTACAGGAATTAGTTTCAGAAAAAATAATGCTGTATAGAACCCTTCATGAACCAAAGCATGCTCCCCTGCAAACATCTTATAATCAAGAAGTTTGATCTACACATAGGATCAGATCTGAACTACACAGAGTTAAAATCAAGGTACAGAACATAACCAGGGAAGAAACCAGCTTTCTCTCTCTGGGAGCAAGAAAAGCCATGTGAAAGCAAGCAGATTGTCCATACCATTTCACAGTTTTTACCATAGCTCCCTCCATGGTAGGTGCTTCATCTTGGGCTCTTTAGTCAAGTGGAACACTGGGACTTGACTTTGCAGTGCCTTTCTATTTTTGAACAAAATGCTGTAAGCAAAAAGTTGTATTCCTGGGAAAGCAGCATGCTGGTCTGAGACACAGCACTAGGATTTTCTACATCTCTTTCCTTACCCCTGAACAGAATTGCAGCCTGGCCAACCTGCACAACTCCCACKAAGGGGAAAGGTTAAGATTTACAGGGTTGATGAAGGGGGATCACTTCTAATACAGAAATATGACTCTTGAAACTGATTTAAGTTCTTGGGTATTTCTACCCTGCTACCTGACTCCACCATCAGAAGTCTCATCCAAACTGGGTTCTCATTCATTCCACAGGGTATTGTGGAATTTCTTGGTTTGTGGCAAGGTGTAGTTTAGAAACATGTATTATATCCAAAAGTTGCCCCTCATTTCACTTAAGGAGCCAAGCTAATTGATTTGCCCCCAAGAACACAGTGCTCAATAGAACTGGATAGGGAGAAGAAATAATAAAGGAGTCCATGGGAAACCAATGTCCAGCTTCTCCTGCACTTCTCCAAGTCTCAGCTTTAGTGATTACTGAGACCTTCAACTGAGCAAAAGGATCTTGTACTACCTGGGCATGTCTAACCAAGAAAAGCTTTTCTAGTATGGAACTAAATGCTAGATATTTCCAACAAAATTTGTTCAACACACACCTGTTGCACATGTAGATGAGATGGCAGTGGTTTAATCAGGTTTTATCTTTTCAAATTCTGAGCTGTGAATGCATCTTGAAATTCACAGTTCACATGGATAAAAAAAAAATAACCCACAACTTTACAGTAGAGGGCTTCATCTAGAGAAAACACTTACACTTTGACAGACAAAACTGGGTTCAATAAGCAGGCCAAGAAAATCAAATTAAATTATGCATCCTTTGAGAAAGGGTTTGTTATCTCTAATCAATCCAGTACCCATGAAGACACTGCTTTAATCCTCTTACTTTGCAGTACTTTATGCAGAACTCAAATTTGATCATAAACCATGAGAATGAACATATCCACTTCCTTAAAGGCATCTGAAGCAACAAAGTCTATAGTTTAGGGGCAACTCGGGTAGTTTCCTGACCCACCAAGCGTTTTTCTTCATTTAGTGTTGTATATATCCAAGTACTTTTGCACCAAAATAGACGCATACTGCTTTAAAACACCACATCACTATTTAATCTGCTATTGATGCACAGCAAGAGCAAAGAACAAAACTTTAAAAGCTGTAGAAATACAACTAGACGAACAGCAGTCATTAAGCTATAATATCTATGATTAATACATAGACTGTTAAATGATTAGTAATAAGATTAGCTTGCATCTCTCCTGCCCAATAGATACTTAAAGTAATTGCATCTTTGCAAACTGCATTATCATCACTTCATGTTCTTTATGATGTCATGGGACAGCAAGGCAGACTCAGCACTTTCTCCTGAGCCTGCTTTGGGTTTTTTTCTATAGGAATCAATTCTCTGGCAACACGAGATAGTTCGATATGGAGGCTGTGAGCACTGCTCACAAAACATCTGTCTAGCCATATTAAAAATTAAAAAGCATTTTGCATCACCGTTCAAAACTTCCCAAATTAAAGATGACAAAGAATTAACACTAAAAATGCAAATTGTATGATGCCAGCAATAGTTTTAATTGTATCCTTGGAAAATTAACATACTTGGAAAAAGTAACAGAAACCCTTTACTCTAAAAAATGGCATTTCAAAAAGGCAGGCCTTTCCTTCTCTGTCCACTTGGCACTGTGATCAAAATAGTAGCAAATTTGCAATTATTGCTAGGTCTGCTGCAAACTTACTGCAGTCAATGGGACTCTTTCCACAAGATCCAACCAGCACTCAAGCAGTCTCACAAACACCTTAGGTGAGTGATAGGAACTACATACATTTGTTTGGAATGAGAGCAGTGAAATATCCTACTATGCCAGATTTTTAATCATGACTAAAGAATAAATAAAGAGGCATGTTTTAGGGATAGGTCTGTTTGAGATACAGACTTACGATTTCAAACATAAGCTTGCTGAAGTCCAAACTGCATGTTCTTATACAAGAGAGAGGTAAGCTAGATGGGAGTCAGGTGACAGCACACACTGCCCAATTATTCAGTGGTGCTATTTCTTGCCTGAAATAATGTCAGCTACTGCTAGTATTACACCTAACCATGTGCCAGAACATGGGTGTGGTCCTTGAGAGAAAGAAAGAGGCATAAAAAAGTTCTTCTAGTACATAAGAATATCTGCAATAAGCATAAACAAATAAATGTGTTTGTTATTGTCTAGGAAGYGTTTATCTAATGAACACAACTTCAACAAATAAACTAATAGTTTATAAATGGTTCTTTCTGTAAGTGGCTTCAAACCCTCTCCTGTATTCTACCAGACAAGTATTATCAGCATAATACAGTGACATGAGGCTCATCATATGCTTTGAAATGCTTCAGGGAAATATGAGGCAGAGTCTGTGTCCTCTCAAAGCTTTCGGGGGCTGTGAGAGGACACAGACTCTGAGAGGACACAAAGCCCAGTGCATCTAAGAACAGCTTGACAAGGCAGTACACACATATCACACGTGGCTTTAAAAGCTGGACCTCAGTTTCCTAYGGCTCAGTCAAACACAGAAGCTGCAGCGAGGAGATTAAGGGACTGGGTTTCCTCAGCCACACACCGATTCCTGCACTGAGACTGCTAATGCCAAACGCATCTCGTAGATAATTAATCTTCACTATTCCTTAAAAATAACAGTGTTATGTAGCAGTCATATAAATTGTAATACTTAGAGCTTTGATGTATCATATAAACCAGTGTAGTTCACAGGTTAACAGTATACAGTATACAGTATAACAGAGGTAGATTAAATATTTCAGGTTGCTGTTGAGGCAAACAAGCTTTTTCAAATTGTTGGAAGTACTTAGCTATTGTTTCCTGAAGACACTGTTTTACCAAAAGCCCATCTCAGTTGTAGCGTTAAAACATGTTTCAAACAGAGCATGATGAAGAGTACCGTGACAGACCTCCCTCAGCAACTAACAAAGTYACCTGAATTCAGCAACCAAATGCTTGCAACAAAAAATTAACTTACAAAAAAGTTTCGTTGATATGCTACTATTACACCCTCTGAAACAACAGTAYACAAATAATTTGCATTGTTAGGGAGACAGTTTGTAAAAAGCCATGTTCTTATCCACATAAAACACACGTAACTTGTTAACGACCAGAGTGGAGCGTGTAAATCTTTGTTTCCAGGCAAATGCATGGATGTATAGGCACATGCAACACATCTCCGCGAGCCTGTTGGCTTTACTCTGGAGGGTCTGAACCAAAGTAAGCTTAAAAGAGGCTTTTTCATTAAATTTAGCAGCTTCTGAGCATATGCACCTGTATACTGCAAACACACAGTGGTGGTCTACAGCTCTTTAACCTAAGCTCCAGTGTTAGATACAGATTTCTRAAGTATTGTCTTCCTTTCGCTTTTGAGAGTCGCGGATGCACCCACGCACGACAAAACCATTTATGCCGCACGCTCTTAAAAGTTTGCCCTCTCCTCCTAACAGCATCGCAGACAAAGAAGAAACATCCCTGTCCAGCTGCCAACAAAACTCAGCGCACGGACGATCCTCGGGAAGACGCTCGATCTTTTTAAGCGATTCGAGCGCAATCAGCCAGCGGTGAGAAGACGGGGCAGGGCGGGGCAGGGCAGGGCAGGGCAGGGCAGGACTCCCGGCTGCCGCAGGAGCCCGCAGCCCCCCGGCCCGGCGGGGAGCGCAGCCCCGCACACCCGCGCCTTCCCCGCAGCATCCGCGCTCCGCCGCGGGGCAGGCGCGTCCGGGCGGCACTCCCAGCGCTCGCCGCCGATGCTCGGGTGGTTCAGCGAGCGGGGCCGGTCCCGGGTCCGCCCAGCGCCGCTCCCGCTCCCGGAGCGCCGCGCTCCCGCACCGCGCACTCACCGCTGAGGACGCGCCCGGCGAGCGCCCCGGGCCCGCACAGCACCGCGGCCGCCAGCACGGCCGCCAGCCCCAGCCCTCCTCCGGCCCCCATGGCGCTGCCCCGCTGCCGGCTGCCTCCGAGAAGTGCTCAGGGCAGGGCGATGCCGGCCGGTGAGCGAGGGACGCACACCCAGTCCCGCTGCTGCCCTCCGCCACCTCCCCGCATCCCGCCGCCCTGCCTTTATCTGCTTCCCCGAGGAGGGACCGCCCCCGCACCGCCCCCAGCCCCAGCGGCAGCGCCTGCTCCAGCCCCTGCCACAAGCCCTGTCCCAGCCCCCGATCCAGCCCCAGCTTCAACCCCTACCCCAGCCCCTGTCCCAGCCGTGTCCCAAGCCCTGTCCCAGCCACTGATCCAGCCCCTGTCCCAAGTCCCAGCCCCAACCCCTTCCACAGCCCCGGTCCCAACCCCTGTCCCAGGCTCTGACCCAGCCCCTGTCCCAAGTCCCAGCCCCAACCCCTCCCACAGCCCCTGTCTCAACCCCTGTCCCAACCTCTATCCCAACTCCTGATCCAGCCCCTGTCCCAGCCCCTTAAGGTACGCGATGTGCGGTCGCTTCCCGCTCCTGGTTGGAGGCTGCGGGGCGGCGGGTCCCTCCCAGCCTCTCTGCTGGGTCGTTTAGGATTAGTCACTGTCCCAGTGGCTTGTGAGTGTGATCTAAACTCAGGTCTGTCAGGGTTTCGTATTTCCAAAGGGCTTTGTGGACCTTCCTGGTCCGTGTTTACCCTAAGAAGAATAGAATGTTCTGTTGCCAGCTTGAAAATGTGGGGATATGTATATACAGATATATACCTGGAAAGCACATATACACGCTAGACCATAAATATATATTCTGGAAAGTCCCCTTTTCTCATTGCCTCAGAAGATAACATAGTTAAATCCACATGGTCACTCTGAAAATGCACTGGTAATTCTCTGGATCTCTTCAAAGGACCACTTTCAAAACTTGCTTGTTTGTCAGAGTCACRCTGAGGTTTTACCTACAAATGCAGTTCATACATTTCTGTGATTACTTGGGTACTTTGTGTGCTATGCTTTTAAATGGGATAGATCACTGCAGATGTGCTTAAGGGACATCTTGTATGCAAATTACTGGATGGTTGGCCATTTAATTTCATCTTTCTCAGAACTCAAAGATCATATATGGCATATTGTTTAGTCATTTTCCCTTTGGATATTTATAGCCGGGTTTAGAAGTCAATACATCTCAGATTATTATGAATTTTAAAACATTTGATGGATTCCTAGCTGCCTTAAAGCTACCTGGGATCAGTTTTTTACTRAAAAAACACCCCAAACCCTTGAGGTCGTAAGTAGCATTGGAAAATTATTTCRAGCACTGTTGTGTTTTGCTACCAGCTATTTCAATTTAGTAGCAGAATTATTTGTTTGTTTGGCTGACACAGKTTTTTTTCCTAAATGAATTTATTCTTACAGACAATAACTAATTTTTCTCTGCATCTATAGGTAAGTTGAGCTGTGATCATACTGAACAATACGTTCTGAAATGGAGAAGTTACCTTGAATCTCCATGGCATCTGAGAGTCAACCTTTCCTTCATGTAAAGATGATGGTGTGCAGAAAGAGAAGAGCATAATCCAGACCTAGGATGAATACAATGAGAATTTTAAGATGTTTTCGGTAATCCATATGTTTTTAACCTTCTCCTATGTTGCTAATGTGAGGGAGTTCAAGTTTCTTCGAATAATYTTCGATCTCAAGAGATGTCCAGGCAAAAGATGTTTGGAAAACTTAGAAAGGTGTTAGTAGTTTTCTGGAGTGTATAGTCTCCTACTGTCTCAGAAATGAGGTATGAATACTGAGGGACAAACCCCTCTAAATTGATGGGAATCATACGTTGAATACCACCCATAGATACGGAAAAAGGTCTTCTGTCTTTTTCTTTCACCTTTGCAAATTTTCTTAGCTTGCCAGCACCTAGAGTAATTTTGAAGTGCAGCATTTGTATATTTGCRGAGCTAAAGAAAGGGTCCAGGCATCCACATCACCTCTTCTCCAATGAAATTAACARGATGCAAGGGAAACACAACAAATTCTGTCTTTAGTAAATTATGCATCACCTTTCTGACATGTTCTGTGCTGGTTTATTAGCCAGAATTATATACACATTGACAGCACTGTGAAGTGACTGGGCAACCTAGAATTGTAGCAAATACAGTAATTACATTTTAACTCTGAAGCCTAACAATACCTATATTAAGATTCTGGTACCCAGAATATGAATAACATCCASTGCATTAAAAAAATATATGTTTTGGCTAAATCCTAGCAACTTGTATGTCCACTAAATTACTCTTTGAAGGACGACTGTGTTTTCTCTGGCATCATTAATTTGCCATGTTGCAAAGTTTTATTTCCTCAGCTGGAGAATAAGAAAYTAGAAAGAGAATAGTTTAGCTGAACATAAAGCTTTCAAAATCTTGCTGTCTTCAAATCAGGGCTAGGTACTTCTCTAAGGGAACTTTTCTTCTGAGTAAAATTATTTAATAAATCAAAGAAGAAAATTGGTAAAATTGAGTAGTGTTGTTCCAAAAATTAGGCGAATAATTTTTGAATAAATATRATCATTAAATGCTTCTCATTGCTTTGTGAACACTTGAAAGACCAGATTTGGGCAATTTTAAAAGATGAYTACTATTCAGTATCACTAATCAATTTTCAAATAAACCTAGAAAGGGAAAAAAAAAGTACATTAAATTGTAATAGTTGCTCTTTACAGCAACTTAAGAATTCCTCTACTTTGTGATTCCCCAAAGTGGTAGTGCTCTATTCTTTGGTTTCGTGGAATGCTGTTTAAAATCTGAGTTGCAGCTGGTTTGAGAGTTCATTTCTCAGCAATGAATATTTTATTTTTAGTTTTCTCACTGTAAAATCCTTCTGCCATTTGCCCATGAGCTTAGTCTTTGAAACTGCCCTGGTTCACAACAGAAGGTAAGAGGAGAAAGCAGTGGCTTGCACATGGGTAATTTATTAGATAACTTTGCTAGAACTCCATCAATTTGATATCTCATTGGCTTACAGAAGTGGTTTAAGCTACTTAGCTTCTTCTGCCAAGTTTCTTGGGGCTATAATGGCATTATATTTTTAATRGGTTTTTTATTCTGTAGTTATGGAAAAGAATTCAGTACTGATGTTAAAAACGTTTGAGAAAATATAAAATGTACTAGAGGAGAGAAGGGGATGGCAAAAATTTTAAGCTTCCTTCACCTCTTTTAGTGTTAACCTAGGTACCATCCATCCATAAATTTAATCAGGTCAAAAGAAAAAAAWWAWWAWWWAAAAAMRAGAAAGGAGGAACARGAGAGGAGAAAAATGGAAGTGTACCATTATTTGATATTGAAGGGTCTTAAAAATTTATGTTTACCCTGCACAATACGGTGTAGCTTAGAAATTCCCAAGCTACCTGTAAATTAGTGGTTTGCATAGCTGGGGCCARTGGTCCCCCAGTTCCCATGGCAGTGTTCCCACCTCAGCCTGTCCATCTTCCCAGGCTGCTAACTGAGCACTACCTCGGGTGTTTCTGCAGAGTGCTGCATTGCACAGCACAAAATGCCACTGTGCCTCTACGTGCAATGCAGCAGGACTGACAGCTACAACAAGTTCTGCCAAGGAGGACCAAAGTAATTGAATTTCCTTCTATTATAATCCATTTAGATGTAACATATAGCAGAAGTAGCTTAAAAAAAAAAAAGAAAAAAAAGGAAAAAAAGAACAAAAAGGTTTAGATAAACAGGATTTCTTAAAGGCCACTGGGCTTTTTTGTATATCAGCACAAAAATTCTGAGTTCACAAATTTATTTAATATCTTTAAACTGTGATATCTTGCATGTACTAAAACAAAATGCTTCYCCCCCCTCCTCCCCCTTAAAGTCCCATTAAATCTAGTTCCTCAGGAAAATCTTCATGGCTAGAGACCCAACTTATTAATATCTCTTGGGCTTGGATCAGAATAATCAGTAATGGAACTCTGCATGTTAATTAAGCCTGATTCTCAAAACAGCAGCAATTCTAAGTCAGCAGCAGTTCAGTCCCAAACCAAGATAATAAACTGAGTTTCAAACTGCCAAAATGAGCATTTTGACAACTTTAAGGCTTTGTTATAAAAACATATTCAAGGCAAGGAAGTAAATGAAAACAACTGTTCTTCAAAAAACTGGTTCACTGGAAATCACAGATGAGCCAAATTTCTAGCCCTTTCTTTCTCTGTCTCTTCAGTGGAAGCAACAAGTGCATAGCARTATTCTCTTAAGACATATGCCCAGTTTCAAAGTCCAGCTGGTCTCTACTGGAGGAGGTTGAGTTGTATCTTTGGATGAGAACAAGCATGTGAATATCTTTACTTGATACGCCTTTACTTGATTTGAATGACAACCCAAGTCCTGGTTATTGGTGTTTGTCAAATCCACACAGCAAATTTGTGAGAGTAAAAGTATTAAGATTAGTATTCCTCTTTCACAGTGTTATGCTGTTTTCCCTGCATACCAGAGCTGATGACAGGACCTCRTTTGACTGCTGGCTTCTCTATGTATTACAGCTACTAATAAGCCTTGTACCCTGCATGAAAGATGCACAGCACATTTCCCTCTTGCTGTGGCCCTTGTGATTGTGATTTTAATCTGATTTTGTGCTCATTTTCTCCTAAAAACTTTCTCTCTTTCTTAAAACATGAYTACCAGGCCAACACACCCATTCTTTCCTTCTCAACTGCTTTCAGGCATTTARAAAGAAAATGTGATTTAAAGGAGATGTGGTGGCCAATAAAGATTGATGACTCAGGTCTGCTCAGCAATAGAGATTACCTGACAGTCTCAGGATCTTTCCTTTCCTTGTGGAACTGAGCTGTGAGTTGTGTTTTGCTGTTTCTTCTTTCCCCTGRAAGCATTTCTACCTACCAACAGAAAGGATGCAAGGCTGTGAAGACAAAAGGAGTGTCATGTGTTGTTTTGGAGCATGTAGTGATGTTTTCTTTCTASCATTTCATTGCAGAGCTTCTCTCTTTTCCTTGGCTCTACCAATGCTTAACTCTACTCCTCACCCTGCTATCCCCATTTGATGATTCTGAGGGTGTTTCTGCAAGAATCCTGCAAGGTTACCCTGTCTGAACTCTCTTCCTTCAGCAGCTGGTCTCCTGAACTCTGCAGATACTGATAAAACTGCAGCTCATTCTTGCTCCTCCTGATGAGGCTGAACCATGTCCTGCAAGCCCCATAATGCCATGGAAGCAACTCAGCAATGCTGTTTAATCCTGGTCTCCTAAACAGCAAGGTCCTGTTAAGTCCTGATGCTGAGACACAGGATCTATCATGAGATGAAGAAGTGAGAGTACTCAGGTAGCTGTGGAGTGGGAGGGATGTTTTCTCTCTCCTCTGGAAAGGACTTAGTATTTAAGTAGAAAAAGGAGTCCTGCTTGTTCCTCTGTCTTTGCTTTTGTCAATGTCTGAACTTTTTAACAAACTAAGCTAAAATCAGCATTCGAGCAGCAGAGAAAATAAGGCCTTTGCTTCACAACCTTGTCCTGTTTTCTAATGTTTTCTGATCAAATTTTGCAATTTGTGTGCAAAAACTCTCACCGTGTTTTGTGTTATGAGTTTGTGGTGCACGTGTTCCTCTCTCTTCAGAGCAGGAGAAGGGGCAATATTGATTCTGGCAAACATTACCCTAAGTCTTCTTCCCAGAAGGAGCTGCTTGAGTCTGCTCCTCCCAGTTGGGGTAGGTCAGCTCACATCTCTTAGCCAGCCTGACTGAGGGGTTTTCACATGGAGTGAAAGACAGTATGTTGTGTGTTGCTCAATATCAAGCTGGATGCACCCACAGTGCAATGAACATGTGTGCAGAGGTGATTTCTGACACTCTGAGCTGTGTGCACTGTGAGTTGATGGAGTCAGSAGCAACTGAGGCAGAAATACAAGAGCAAAGCAAAGGAGACACCAGAAACCCACAGGAGCAAGATTATCTCAAGTGGCTCCAGAGGCTGTTCTACTTGGATGGCAGCAGCTGATGATTCGAGTTTTTCCTGCTGTCCTTCTGGTCCACTCTTGCCAGCCAGAACCACTTAAAAAAACCTCAAGGAGAAATATGTTTCCTGGAAAAAAAATCACTGTCCATCTTGAAGAGCCACGCCAAAATTCCATGCAAGAGGCCTGATAAGAAAGTCAGCTTGCATCAGCACTATGTGGTCAGTGCTTCCCAACCTTGTGAGAACTTCCAGCCTGGCAAGGCCAATCTCCCTGGGACTGAAACAGAAGTAAGAAATCTCTGGACCTCTGACCTGTATTTCCTTGYTGGCCTTGGAAATGCTCATAGCTTGAAATTTTTTGTTGCCTCCCAGCTCATGATATCATGTGCAGACACCAGATCTGATCAATTTCTGTCACTTAAATCCAGATTTCCACTAAGAAAGAGCTCTATATAGGCCTGGGAGAGGACAACCTGGATGATGCTCTGGTGTATAACTTCAACCCAAATTTAGTGTGAGAGAGGCCAAGATCAGAGACCCTGCAGGTGTCTGCAGTGTAACAGCAGGCTAAAGCCTCAGAACACTGAAGGACAACTATGGACTTCACATCCAGTGGCATAGCTCTTTGATTCCTCTCTATGAGAAGGAATCATCCTAATTCTTAAGCTTCACTRCTGAAGAGTAATGGTTAGGTGCTGCTGCCCTTGCTACCTTGGTCTTCTTTTTTCCCACATACAACATGTTTCTTGCACAAAAGAGTCCTTCACAGCTCTGGCTTTGTTTTAACAAGTCCTGCGAGTCAGAGGCTCCCCAAAGCTGTGCCTTGCTAGAAGCATGGGAGGTGATGAGCAGATTGCTGCCCTACTCTTTCTGCTTCAGCTGCTGAGGACTGGGCCCCAAGGGAGCTGCATGTCAGCCTTTCTGTCTGAGCAGTCGATGTCTCAGACTTGCTTACATTTGGGATTTTTGTGTGTGGAAGCAGTTTAGAAGTGAAAGTTTTCTGTAATGAAGATGGAGAGCTTGTATGAAAAGAGGAAGAGGAAGAGGAAGAGGAAGAGGAAGAGG
>QVAJ01000013.1:5952797-5976075 GCA_003546035.1 Mixornis gularis | reverse complement strand
GAGGAAGAGGAAGAGGAAGAGGAAGAGGAAGAGGAAGAGGAAGAGGAAGAGGAAGAGGAAGAGGAAGAGGAAGAGGAAGAGGAAGAGGAAGAGGATGGGGTGGAGAAAACTAGAGTCCAGCTGCTACCTAGATGCAAATTAGGCAAAACCTACAAGCATAAATGTGTTAGATCAAGCACGTGTAACCTTTAAAATTCCAATTATGGAAAATGCTCAGCATAGCAAGATTATTGCATTTCATTCATACACTACATTGCCTTTTTTACTGGCCTTTTAGCATTTCATTTAAAAGACTGGACAGTATGGCTCATTATTAACATGATCTGGTTCTCTAACTGGAAGCAAATGAGCTGTGATGCTGAAGTTCTGGAAGAAACTGTTCTAAATGTCATATTGCCATTCTAATCTAATATGTAACACTAAACCAGTGACCTCTCTGGATTCGTTGTCATGAACAAATGGTGGGGTGTTCCAGATGCAACACTACTTACACCTCAGGGGATTTCTCCATCATAGATCTTCCTTCAATAGGGAGAACTACCATGGCCTCACAACTCTGAGGATTTTAAATGGTGGTAACGGTGGCAGGCACCCCTCATTGTTTCAGGATTCTAATTCCTGGAGAGCTGGGCTTAATTCAGTTGCAGATATCAATTGTTGCTAATTCAGCTCTGCAGCAACAAGGTGGCTGATTCAGCAGGAAAGAGAATTCATTTTCTTCTAGACACATACTGGGACCTCTTTTCATGAGCTAAGCTATTTGTGATCCTCCCTACCTTGCAGAAGCGGGAGTGCCAGTTATAACTACTGTTCTTGCATTCCCAATGAGGTGGGATCAATGTTAGGGATGCCAGGAACTCTGAAGCTTTCATGCTTCTGTCCAAAACTGAGCTTTGGCAACTGACACCATCTGAACGTGCTACTGCTCTTAAATTGTTCTGTTTTCCTCCTTTCCCTTGCTTTATCCCTGTAATTTCTTGAAGTGCACTTGAGGAAGGGGGAATTTATTCCATACAAAATACCCTGCATCAGCTAGTTGAATGGATAACGTGCATGAAATATTTTTTTAAAAAAATCATTCTCTCTAGAAAGTCTAATCAGTAGATTTTACTTCATCCTTAGAGAGAAGATGGAATAATCTCATGAGACTACATTGTTGAATTAAAGCTTCCATTCTTTCAAAGGCTGAAGATTTTGTTCGAGGAAAGAAAATTGATGGAATTTGCATCACAGAAAGAAATCTAGAAATTAAAGACATAAAAAAAATCCTGTATAAAAAGTTGGATTGGTAAAAGCCTGGAAAAGAATATATAGCTTTATAGAAGAGGAGAAGATTCTGTTCCTYTAGAGTATTTGACAAAGCTTATTTTTATTGCAAGAGGATATACTACCAGAATACTACTTCAAAAACAGACATCTGAGGGCCTTTATCTTAAATAAACCTAAGTAAAAACAAACACTGGCACTTCAAGAGTGCTGGCTGCACTTGGTACAACAAAAGCTCTGTGTAATAAGCTTCTGCAATACATTCTCTGACTTCAAATATGTGGCATACCTTAAGGATATCTGCTCATTAAAATGATTCTTGTCATACACTATATTGCACAAACTGACCCATGGCTTTATGAGTTTCCAAACTTGGAATGCCTTCAGCTCTCCAGAGTTGAACATCAAATGACAGGTAGTAATCTATGAGGAGATGGGATAGAAATTACTTTGCATCCTTTTGGAAGAAATTTGCTGCAGAAAGCTGATCACAATGCTTGTTATTTCTTTTGGAGTCACCAGGCCATTCTTCTGTATGTGGTGTAAACCCTTGCCTTCAGTTTTGCAGATGAGCTGCAGAGCAACTCAGCTATTAGGGAAACTGCTGATTTAGTATTGCCAACAAAGCTTCCACCATATGGACACTTCCACAGGTGAAAAAATTAAGGATTACTCTTAACCAAACATCTTCCCAAGTGAAGGCCAGTGTCTCTGAATGTGTTTGGATTCTCTTTTTAYCAAAATACTGTTAACAAGGACTTTGCTAAATATACTACTTAACTAACAATAAAATCTAGTTACTTTTCATAGATCAGCAAAATAAAATTAAATAAGTAATARCAGYGAAATAGAAGAATAAAGGTGAAAAYTTACTATGGAGTCAGCYTTGGTGTCTATTAGCTAARCTTTGGAAGCATCAGTAGTAGAGGAGTAGAACTGCTCATGAGATTTTAAACTATACCTGTAAGCAACAACAGAAAACCTTTTCATACATCTTTGAAAGCTCATATTACAGATAAAATATCTGTTCTTTTGGAGTTGTTGATTAATTAGGATTACTTCAATAGTGGAAAAAGCTTGAAAACTGGTTGTTTTAACATCGAKTTTCAGGGAGATGCAAATGTGTCAAGTGTCAGAGAATATGAATTATTATATTATATAATATATCTATATAATATATGTAKAKATATATACTTTTATAGTAATATATGTTGGTGCATATTTTACATGTGTATACATATTAGAGTATAATATTCCCCACAACTGAAATAGTGATTATATCTATAAAATAAGTCCTGTAAGCATGAGTTTATCTGTCACAAAGTAATGCAAAACCTACTAATTCCTATGTTCTGTACAATCTACTTCAACCATAAAACTGAAAAGAAAATTTGTCATGTCATTTGGTTCATATATCTATCTTTTTGCTGGAATTTAAAGAGTTCTAGAGGCATATCTGATACAATCAGGAGTGTTAGATTGCCATATTTTCCTAGCTTAACTTTAGCCAAGTGATCAGATTTAGGTACTTGTGTCTTTTTTAAGTGTTTGGATTATTTGGTTGGGTTGACTTGTTTTTTGCTTTTGGTTTTGTTTGGGGTTTTTTGTTTGTTTGTTTGTTTTCTTGGGGGAGATCAAGCTAAACAAGTAATTAAAAGATTGAGGGTGTATCTACTGGGGTCAGGGGCATGGCAAGAAAGTGTCTTGCACCTGTAAATGCACAACTGCTACTTTCTTATTCCTCCATATAAATATTTTCCAAAAAATATTAGTATCAGGCTTTTTTCCTCTTCTTTCTTTGTAGATTCTCCTTTCCTTTCTTCCTGGATTTTTGCATGAGGCCAGCCTCCTGTCTTGCACTCAAATTGAGCAATCCAAGTCCCAACAGAACCATACCGTTTTGTCCTCTGTTCTTCTTGCTTTCATGTTTAAATATTTGTTATTCTTCAAGTTAGAAGTAAATTTCCCACTCATGGAGATAACTCCAGTACCTCATGATCTTTCACTAGATGAAGCTTTTCCTTTGGATGTTGCTTTACCTCCCTTTTATCCCTCTTTATTGCCCCAACTTCCACTCCACCAATGTTGGTTGCACGCAATTCCTCTCTGTAGAGAGCAGGGAGCAAAATTGATTAAATCATTAAATGCAAAACAGTGTTTGTGGCCATTCCAGCTGCCTCATATGCAAAACYTGAGAGTGTTTTTCAGTAAGATGGACTATGGAATTGCAGCCAAGTAGATGCATGGGGACTGWGATGGAATTAGTGGTCTTAGCTATGGGTATGTTATGGTGCCTAATTAACTCGGGAAATAATTGCTCTTGTCTAGTTGTTAAAAACATCAGAAGAAGRTATGAGATTAATTATATATGCTATAAGGTACTTTATTTCTAACAGTCTCCTAAGCATGTTAAGGAAATTAATATAATCACAAAGTCTCTTTGAGAACTTGCAACAGCTTTACTGTAGGAATATTTGAGTGGAARTAATTTTTTACTTTAAATTTTGGTTTTCTTGTCTCTCCTTAAGTGTTCTTTCTCAGTTTTCCATTCACATGAAAATTGTTTTCCATCTCAAAACACAGAGGCTAGGAATGAGAAGTTCTTTTGTCTGTTACAGGAGCTGCACTTCAGAAGTTTTAAGTATCTGAACACTTTAAATCCAGTTTTTCTAATCTAGATGTTAAAAACAAAATCTGAAAAATCTCAAAGCATCCTATTCTCATCACATGTGTGTCACAGACCTTGCCCTTCTTGCCTTGAGGCCCATGAGGTGCTTGCTGCTGACTTGAATGACCCAAGACTTTGGAATCGTCTTTCCACAAATAATACAAACTCAGTATCTCTTTGGGGCTTTATTGATCTTGATTGACTTGGTGCCACAGAACTGTTCCCAAATATCTAACACATGTTCCCAGGCTGCCATGACCTCATGGACCTGTATCTGGGATGGTTTTTAGCCACATGATGTGTTCTTCTGGAGAGGGGTGGATTCCTCTSTAGTCAGTGTGAATAAAGTCATGGACAAAATACTATTTAAAAAATAATACTAATAGTTAAAAAGCATTGCTGATAAAAACTGGGCAAAAACTGTTGTCCCACTGCTGCTTCCTAGAATGTCCCTCCACTGCCATCCTCCTGGGGTATGAAGGGAAAAGAAMTAAAACAGTGAAACATAAGCAACTAAAACAGTGAAACATAAGCAATGAGCTTAAAGAGAATATCCTCTATTTTAAAAGGTTCCAAGAGCTCCTCATTAACTTTTCAAACTAATTTGCAGACTTCAGGAAACACAAGGATGCCAAATTCCCTTTTGCGCCTTCTTGACCTCTGAATAACCTGTACAGTAACATTTCTGATGATTCAGTACTGCACTGTTKAATATTTTTGATTTGACCATGTAGAGCACAGAAAAATAACCAAGAGGGTGTAATCCCATCTTCAGGCCTTTACTAAACCAAATAATTCCACAGTTCCAGCACAAGCTGGCAGAAGTTACTAAGGAAAAGTTCTTAATTTTGGTTAAAATCTATTTGAGTTACAAGTTCAAGACGTTTCCCTTCTGTGTTATGAAAAAGAAAATTGATTTTGTAGGAATAAATCTTTGTTGGAAGCATTAATCTGTGGAAGCATTATGGTTGAAATCCTGCACAAAGTAAATCCAGAGGAAACTATTATGTAGAAAATATCTGGTAAAATGATTTTTTTTCTTCGTGATTCAAATTACGATGAACCTGGAAGCTGATTATCAAATTCTGATTTAAAAAACAACAAAAACTTAGTTTTTCTTCATATTTCTTCCTTCCATGATATTGACTGAAATTGCCCTTTTCACAATTCTACTTTCTCGTTAATACTTTCCACTTTATGACAAACTAGGTATTCCACATTAGAGCTTTCTGCAGCTAGAGTCAAGGCTTCAGAGGATCCCAATGGACATAAGGAGATGTTTGATAAACGGTATTAAAAATAAAAAGAAAGAAAAAAACCAACATTTTGTGATGGTGTGTTAAAATAACCCTTTGCAGTTTAGCAYATTTCCTTCAAGTGATAGACTTCTCACTCGGTTATGAGATCATCACACATGGTCCAACTTCCATAATTTATATTTCATCARGTTTTCAGATTTCAGATCTACTTGCTCATCCATGAAAATCAATATAACTTCTGTATCCATTTATTAAGCTGTGGTGGAAAGGACATGAATCATCAGTGGCTGACTTTACTTTGTTCGATRTGATACAGCATTAACTTAATAGCCTCTGAAGATCACATTTAGCTCTATCCCAGCGCTGTGGCAACCACTTTTCCTTTAACAATGATTTGTATGCCTCAGCCCATTCCAATGCTGTTAATGTGTTTCAGGCATTCAGAGCTATAGAACTCTTCAGGTGTGCAGTATTCACGTGTATCGCTGCAGATGCGAGGTACAAAACAAAAGTGGCCAAGGAATACAAATGTTGGTTTACTTTAAGGCTTTCTATTTTGACAAAGAAGAATATCATTCTCTAAATGTCACCTTGATGCCRAAAAATCCCCACTGAATCTTAGAATGGTTGGAAAAGACCTTAAATAACACCTCATTCCAACTCCCCTGCCATGGACAGGGACAAGTTCCACTAGACCAGGTTGCTCAGAGCTYCATCCAACCTGGCCTTGAACACTTCCAGGGATGGGGCAGCCACAGCTTCCCTGGGCAACCTGTGCCGGTGCCTCACCACCCTCACAGGAAAGAATTGTTTCCTAAAATTGAATCTAAACCTACTCTCTGTCAGTGTGAAGCCATCTCCCTTGTCCTGTYACTCAGGCYCTTGTAAATAGTCTCTCTCCTTTTTTTTTGTAGGCTCCTTTCAGGTACCTGTGGGCTGCAATCAGGTCATCCCAAAGCCTGCTCATTTCCTCTTGGCTCCACCCACATGGCACTGGGCTCTGCCCGATCTCTGCAACCAGGAATCATCTGTAGGAATGCCATGAGTTCCAGAATCTTGTAGCGTTCAGAATTTCATATGTTTAAGCTTAAGTTGTYATAAGTTTAAGTACCTCAGATACCCCTTTGATTCACTGATAAACTTCAGAAGCTCAGTGAGGCTGTTGTAATAAAAAGGATTTAAGTCATCACTGGCTGAGTTTTAGGGCTTAGAGAGATTAGACTGAGGGAAAACCCTTCAGCACTGACCTCAGCAATAAACTTAAAGAAATTTTGGGTGTGCTAGTAARTTCTTGGTGAAAGCTTCTTTTGTTTGTGCGCTAACAAAATATGAGGTTCTCCTGTTTTGTGGTGAGACAGACCAGGTAAAAGAGCAGTATCAAAAATAAGCTGGATAGGATGGACATAAAGCCCAGTTTTGCAGTCTGTAAGTGCAACTGTCAAGTTACTTCTGTTGTGGATGCTGAGAAATGTTTACCAAACACCAAACAGGCTGCTAAAGAGGTCTCCAGGTACGCTTTCACATGTCTTTCTATTAACTCTGGATTATTTGAGGTGAGAGAATTGGATCAAAACTGTCTCAAGTCCTTTGCAAAAGACTTTTTTGAAGACCMGACTGTGTTGGGACTGGACCCTGGGCACACCTGGCATGTGGAGTAGTGAAGCCACTTAATGCTGTTTCCCATTTCACTGGACCCAGACCCATTCTGTAGCTGYTGAACATCCTCTGCACTCACTGGCATAACACTGATACTGGCAACCTGGGCAGGGGAAATCAGATCTGATGAGGGAGAAGAAACTCACACAGGACCACACATTGCACCCTGGACACCTCCTCACCTGAGAGCTGTGCTGCCCATTTGCAATATGCAAGTATCTGTCCCTATAACTGCTGACAATTATACCATGYGGATGGCATCCTTGAAAATTAAATCATAATGAGTACTCTGCTTTTTAAAATGTACTTCCTGAATAGTATTATGTGAACATTAATTAATCCTAGTAGGCTCAGAACAGGATTATGAAACTGCTGGCTAGTCTATCTAATCAATTTATTGCATCAAAACACCAAATAAACAGAAATAGGAAAAAAATATTCTGGCCACAGCCTAGGTTTTCTTGTGCTGTGAATAAATATCAGCTCCCTAAGGAGGAAGAGAATTATGCTGTATGTCTGCTGTAGCATTCATGGTACCAGAGCTAATATAATAATCATTACTCACGTCATCTTTGTGAAAGAGAGGAAGAGAACAAAGGTGAACTCAATGGTCATAAAAAGTACTGAAGTTAGGGAAGGTGCTTTTCTGGAACACAGACTTCTCTGCATGCTGTAGATTTAATTTTGATAATTTAAATAGACTTGATCAGAAAACAGAGTTTTCTCTCTGGAGGAATAGTCTAATTTTTCTACCTGCGAGTCCTAAAATGAAATGTAAATGAGAAGACTCAAGACCAATAATTATGGTAAGAGCACAGCAAATGTATAAATACAGAGGTTAGTTTTCATTTCAGATCTGATCAGTAATGCCTTACTTATAGTTCATAAYGAAAGCAAAGTATTTAACCTGAAACTGAATGCTGCAGTGGAGTCACCTACTAAGAAAATCAAAACAAGTGAAGATTTTCCTCCCAGAATGACCATTTCTGGGCTTCTACTCTCGACAGTGGCCAATTTCAAGTGACAACAGTATRACAAAGACTAAACACAAAGACAGCTGCAGGAAGGTGGGAAGGACAAGTCCTGTATGAAACTAAAATTACACTGGAATCGATAAATAGCATATGTAGTGCTTCTCTGGAATACTTTTAGCCTTAGGTTTGTTTCTAAGGGAACACAACCAGGAACTTAAAGGTTGAAATGAGGCTTAAGAATGTGTCTCTCTGCTTCTCAGAGATCTGTGCTGCAGCTCTTCAGGASCTTCCCAGCCACAGGGCAGAATGTCCCATTGCTGGTGCTGGGTCAGAGTGTACTTCACGTACAGTGAAGTGTGCCCTGGCACATGCTGAGGTCTTGAGGGCTGTTAAACATCTTTGTTTTGCTCAGCAGAGATTTTTACCTTCTCTTCTCTTTATTGCTTTACATTTGCTCAGAGATACTGCCCCAAGCTCCTATTTCATTTCAACCCACCATAATTACTGATAATGGCCYGGGTTGGAAGGGACTTAAAAGATCATCTCATTCCAACCCCCTTGCTGTGGATAGAGAAATCTTCCAACAGACTAGATTGCTCAGAGCTCCATCCAACCTGGCCTTGAACTCTTCCAGGGATGGGACAGCCACAGCTTCTCTGGCCAAACTGTGCCAGTACCTTGCCATCATCACAATAAAGATTTTTTTTTTCTTACTATTTAATCTAAACCTAATTTCTTTAAATTTGAAAACATTCTCTCTAGTCCTGTCCAATGATAAAAAAAGGTTGHTTTTTCACTGTGGCCAAGCTTTGAGATGGGCTCCATTTCAAGGTTTTTCAGCATCCTGAAATGTATCTAGCAGGACTTCAGATCCCAATCAGCWAAGTAAGGTTGACAGTGCTGCTCTTATACCAGTTATCAGTGTTTTCTTTTTAAAGAAGCATCTGATTTGAGGCAGGCAGGATTTCTTTCTGGATTATCCTAGCAAAGGTGGTAACAAAAACAATCAGAGCTTCTGGGCAGCTGAGCAGCACAAATAATAATGCTGAGCACAAATCATTCCAGCAAAGAGCTGATGAGTATCTGCTTGCACAGAGGATCTTTTTGCTTCTATTTTATCAGTAGTGTTWTATCTGCATTGTCTTTGCTAAGATACTGTGCTTCACTGCCATAGTCAAAGCAGAACATCAGAGCAGAATACTCTCTGTTGATAAATTTATTCTGCAGATTAGTCAGCCTCATTTCTCCTCAAAGAGAAAAATGTCTCCTTTCTTCTGCCTTTTGGRTTGGCTGGTAATTAGACTTCTAGAGCTGTGTCACTGGACATCATCAGGCACATGGAAATCTTGACAACCYCTTCAGCTGGTAGATAAGGCAGTAAAAACAGTTCTGTTTTCCTATTGTCTTCAGTATTACAAAATCTCAATATTTAATATTCATAAGTTAGCTGCTAAATATTTAYACATTTAATCACTGCAGTATCTAAACTCTTACCAAAATGCTAACCAGTGAAAATAGTTTTATTTTTTAAATAATTATGTAGTGTACTTATAGACTGTGTGCCATTTGCACAGATAAGCTCAATCTGAAAAAAAAGGTTGGGTTCAGAAGAACTGGACATAATAATGGCAAAAAATACATTCAGTACTAAATGAGGTGAGCTGTTAAAAACTCTAGAAAAAAAAAAAAACCTGATGAATGTGCACAGATCACAGTCAAACTACACAAAATTKGTGTAGTTCTGAAATTGTCGGAAAAGTGATTGGGGAAAAAGACTTCTGMTTTTGCTTTATCTGAGTGTTCCTGTTGCACGTCTAAACAGAGCAAGTGTTGCCAGGTACGTGGTTTCTTCTTTCTTTCCTGCTGTTCTGCCAGTCCAAAAAGAGAATGATTTACATCTGGTTGTCAGTTCTTTTGCCATAACATATTTGCCTTTTTATATGTGTTATCTCCTCATCTCTTATACCTTCTGTAAAATTGCCCAGATTGAAGCCCTTATTAAGGACAAGACTAGTGCCAGTTTGAGCAGGGGTGAAATTAGGCCACCAGAGACCTCATTTCTACTGGAAAATGCATGAGCTGGGAAGAAAAAGTAGCTTGGCTTTCAGATTTAAGCACGCTCTGACAGAACTGCTAGTAATAAAATCCAAACAAAACACTGTTTTGCATGTGAACTGAGCAAATGTAATCTGAAAGTTACCGATTCACAGCGTACCCAGGATCCTGAAATCAGTGTGGTGTGGCAGGGCCATATGGCCTGTCTGAGAGAAGCTATTTCCAATACTCAAGCCTTGCATACCATTCCCTGTCTTAAAGGAAACTCTAAGAGTTTGTGCTGGTTTGGGCTGGGGTAGAGTKGRTTTTCTCCACAGAGACTGGTGTGGGGCTGTGTTTTGGGTTTGTGCTGAACACAGAGCTGATAATATAGAGATGTTTTTGTTACTGCTGAGCAGGGYTTGCACAGAGCCAAGGCCTTTTCTGCTTTTCATACTGCCATGCAGTTTACTTCACAAATATACATGTGTGCCTATTCATCTGCCTATTTTTCAGTRTGCTCGTAATGCCCACTACAGATGGTATTTTGTTCCCGTGGATGGCTTGATGGTTCCGTCAAAATTTTTGACAGAAGCCAGCCTGAAGGTTGTCTAGCCAACCACTCAGCCCACACACCGAGAGATAAGTCCACCAAATGGATCTCTTTGCTGTCTGGGTTTTTCAAATTCCCAGCAAAACATCTGAAAAAAAAAATAAAATAAAATAGAGTGAGAGTGAAACCTTCCTGCCAATYGCATTA
Organism: Mixornis gularis; assembly: GCA_003546035.1. Lineage (NCBI taxonomy): Eukaryota > Metazoa > Chordata > Aves > Passeriformes > Timaliidae > Mixornis > Mixornis gularis. The sequence goes on along the minus strand of QVAJ01000013.1, from coordinate 5,965,458 downwards.
GGTAGCCAAAGGATCACTCCATTAAGGTGAGGTTCTGGCCAGAGCAGGGATCATTCTGTCTTATGCTGAGCCATCCAGAAGAAAAGGAGAAGACACACAATTTAAGTGGCTGTGGATATCTATTTTACTTCTATAGCTCCCCTCCAGGTCATTATTTTATGTAATCGTATAGTTTTAGTGAGTCTGGAGCTATTAGGAKATAGAGGTCTTCATTACAGATTTTCTGTGGAAGCCCTTCTAACAACACAGACTTTTAAAAAATTATTTTTGAAGGAAAAATTGATAAAATGTATTTTCTATTTAATTCAAAGGAGCAATTCTATAGGTATGAGGTTAAAACAGGCTAAGGCATCCTAAGATATTTAAACCTGACATTTATTAGAGCATAAAAGCACACTTTTATTGGTTCACTGCAGAATTTACAACTACAGTTAAGAATATTACCTTACAGTATATTTCAAAGAATTCTATTTTCTGTAACATACTAGCTACCTTAGCTGGTAAAAAGTTTTTCTGATATATGTACATTACTTTATTGACTTGCACTTTGCTCCATGACAAATTTATTCCTTTAWGTGACACTGAAAGTAATAAATATAAGACTTCAGATGAAAAACACTTTTATTGGCACACTGGAGAGGAAAAGTAAAAGCAGCGTATAAAAGCTTGGCACAAGCAATCTGCATTTGTGAAATGAGGCCAAATTAATGAGGAAAACCAGTTAAAATGGAGATTCAGCATGCTGTTCATTTTCCAAGAGTTAAATAAAAAAAGAAACACTGAAGGCCTGGTTATGAATTTTTTTTTTGCTGGAGTGCACGCAGTAATATATTTTATTATCTTACAGAAAATTGAGGGGTTTTCCCRATTCCAAAAATATCCCACTGCACTCCTTGCCACAGTTCCTTATTACTGTGGGTACTGCTCAGAAGGGGGCTGTGGAGATGAAATTCACTGTCAGAGTTCATCATGCTGCATAGGAGGGCTGGAAAAAAATGCAGCACGTATCTGTTGCCGTTAGGTTAGTTCAGGTTACCAGCACAGAGGCAGAGGTCCGGTCTTACGTGCACAGCGAGAACCTCAAGAGCTGTTTTGCCCTGAGGAGCTGCCAGTTCTTTTCACATCCCATAAGAAATGCACTCACAATGAAGATAACTAGTAGCCCAAAAAAGGTGGTAGCAGTTATAAAATCTTATTTCTGATGGTGGTGATGCCGTATGAGAAGGATCGATGGTCAGGGCACAGCTCACAGCCACAGTGAGGTTCACCAGCTCAAAGATCCCTGGAATTTTGACAGAGCCTTGGTCAAAATACAGATTTCTGTAGATTAATAAATGTAGAATTCTGAGATTTCTCAATCAGTGACAGCAGTCAGGACTGGAATATGCACTTAGGTTTGAAGAGTCCCTTGGACATCCCCTTTAATCTTCTCATTAATAAAGCTGCCGTTCCTGAACAGATGCATACAATATTTCAGTGGCACAAGACAATATACTCTATATTTACTCAAGATTGATGCACTTTGACTGCAGGTACATCTACAGACTGTAACTGACTGTACAGATATTGACTAAATAGCAGTCACATGACATCCACGACACAGAGGCGTTCACCTAGATTAACCATTGTGGAGATCAGGGTCCTGTGATATTCTTCCAGGCTAACCACTGCAAGGGCAGTTTGAGCTTTCTTGCTGAGATSTGAAATAAAGGCAAGCTACTGTGCACAGACAAGAAGATCGGCAGTTTTTTGGAAAATCAAATTGCCAATTAAAGTTAATAAAATAATAATAGTAATTATGTTACTGGTTTCAATTTCTAGCCGTTAGTGATTTAGAATAGTGAACCCCAAATTCCATTTTATCTGGAAATATCTATTTCAATGATGCCTATATTATTCATCAAATCTATGAAGTGTCTTGAATTTTCTGTTTTAAACTTGATTGCTCTCTCCATACCTTACACACTGTGCTTATTTCACTCCTGCCTTCCCTCACTATTTAAGAAGTCTGCTGTGCAAACCCCCTGAAGCCAGAAGAGGAGGACCATGGTAGACATCCACATGCAGCCTGGAGAGGTCCATGATAGAGGAGAGATCCAGCCCATGAGGACCCCTCGCTGGTGGATGCACAAAAAAGGCTGTGACTCCATGGGAAGCCCACCCTGGAGCAGGTTTGTTGGCAGGACTTGTGACCCCGTGGGAGACCCACACTGGAGCACTTCGTGAAGAACTGGAGCCCATGGGAAGGACTTTAGGTGGAGAAGTTCATGGAGGACTGTCTCCCATGGGAAGGACTTTAGGTGGAGAAGTTCATGGAGGACTGTCTCCCATGGGAAGGACTTTAGCTGGAGAAGTTCATGGAGGACTGTCTCCCATGGAAGGGACACAGCACTGGAGCAGGGAAAGAGTGTGAGGAATCCTCCCCCTGTGCAGGCAGCAGCAGCAGAGACAACCCATGATGAGCTGACCACAGGCCTCATTCCCCATTATCTCATGTCACTGTGTGGGGAAGAGGTAGAGAAAATCAGGACTGAAGCTGAGTCTGTGAAGAAGATAGAGGGTGGGAGGAAGGTGCTTTTTTAAGATTTGCTTTTATTTCTAATTATGCTACTCTGATTTGATTGGTAATAAATTAAATTGATTACCCCAAGTCAAGTCTGTTTTGCCAATGACATTAATTAGTGAGTGATCTCTTCCTGTCATTTATCTAAACCCAAAAATTTACTCTGTCCTTATTCTCTCTCCTGTGCAGTTGCTGAGGGGAATAATAGAATGGCTTTGGTGAGTACCTGGCAGCCAGCCAAGGTCCAGCCACCAAAGAATCAGTCAGTGAAAAGTTTCAGATGGAAAAACAGCTCTTGGTTAACCAATACACCCTGGCCAAAGTGGATAGACAAACAACTTCTAGAGGTCAATGTAGACTCAACATTCCTGGTGTGCAGCTCTCTGCACTTCTCCTTCCAGCAGCCAGGCACGTGACACTGGGGTGATGGTCAAGAAGGAAGTGTATGTCTCCTGTGACTATAAACTATTGAAATCAAATTCAAATGGTCCTGGTGTTTAACAAAAAAAAAAAGTCTATTCAAAACCTATATCCTTTCTTTAAGGAGATCAAACCAGAACAATTCAGTAGCAGCACATAAATCTCTCATCCCTTTTAGTATTTACTAGCAAAGGCATGAATCCATTCAGTTCTTTATCCTGGCTTTAAGGCTGGGGGAGTTTTGTTAATTTGAGACTTCTCTGACAACCYAGAAGGTAGTCAGTCATCTTGGGTTATCTGAAATAAAGGTGTGTGCAGTGTTATTCAGTGTGAAACTTTGGCTGCATAAATTTATCAGTGTCATTTTTTTGTTTCTACATGSTTAATTAGACCATGCCAAATTTCCTGCTTTAGAGCAGTAGTTTCTAGGTTTCATACCAGTGTGTTTTCAAGCTCATTTAGGTATTTCTGCTGCCATAAAACTTGTACTATGCACACGTTGTTGAACAGACCTAACAGAATCTAAGAATCCAGATTAAATAAATAGTAGAAATTCTTTCTACACATTCCAGCAACAAACCAGTTGYATTTATTTAATTATTTTAACATTTTTAATGGCCTTCAAAACTGCAGAGARCTGGCAGCATTGAACTGGGAAGACCCCTGTAGATCAGCCAATGTGATCTGGTGAAAATCTCATGTAACTCTTCCCTTAGCCTTGCAAATCAGCCTGACCTGCTCATTCACATTATGTACCTGCAGTGATACAGCTAATGCTTTCTTTTTTAACTAAAAATAGTGGAGTGATGACAATTATCAATTGTCGTCGGTGATGACAAGTGACAATTTTCTATTAGTGGATGATGCTTATTTAAGCAAGAAACATTGAAATAGCAGACTTTTCTCTCACTGGTTATTTCATTAGCTTTTAATCCTGAGTTAGAATAGTGAAAATAATAATGTTTTTATTTTGTGAATAAGATATTTTATGACAGTTTAAACTGTGCTGTTCAGCTATTTCTGATTAAAATCACCCARATTTGAGATTCCGAGTTGTTTTGTGGCTGAGATGGCACAACCAGACATCCTGGCACTCAGAAGCATTCTCCTCTTATTGAATCTTTTGTAAACTCGCTGCCTAGCCTAAACCGCTCTTGATGCACCAATCAGCATCAGTRGGAGAGTAAAGTTCATTATTACTGAGTCAGGGCAGCACCCTAACAGTACCTCTCCTTTAGAAGATCCTGGCTCATGGGGAGTTCATAATCATAGAATGGGTTGGARGGAACATTAAAGATTATTTAGTTCYATCTCTCTTCCATGGGCAGGGATGCCTTCCTAGATCAGGTTGCTCAGAGCACTCTCACACCTTGAACACTTCTAGGGATGGGTCATCCCTCACAGCAAAATTTTTTTTTTTCTAATATCCACTTCCTGTAGCRTTAAGTAAATAACTTTTTCAGATGGGAATACATTGATCAGGGAACCTTTTCAGTTTTAACACCTCCAAGCGCACCTGTATTTCCATTATTCTTAATTGATTTTCCTCCCACTGATATGTCATTACTTGTGGTCTACCCGAAGTCCATAATTCTGATGGACATGTAATGCYGACTGCTATATATAGTTAGGGGAATAGGACATGCTGGAGAGTCGTAGCCAGAGTCAGCAGTTAACATATCTGCAATGAGGAAGGCAGGAATTTATGTTTATGGAATTGGAATTAAGCTTTGCAGGTGCCAACCCATAGAAGTTCACTGAAACTTCATGGCCAACAGCCACAGAAATTAAATATCTGCTGAATAGGGTGTTAAATTAGCAGGGCTGCTGAAGCAGGCTTGCTGATACAACGTTGTCATATTTTAGTGTCAGAACTGTTTTGTGCATGTTTCTGAGGAAAAAAAAAAAGATTAATTTCACATGACAGATCTCTTGTTCAGAGAGAGCAGGGCGATTAAGCTGTTAATACAGTTTTCTATTATTCCTATACAAGTATTCAAAAAGTATTTCTTTAAATACTGCTCGACGTTGTGTGGCAAAGGTTGAGGCACCTGTGCAGCAGTGAATGAAGGCTATCTAAATATGAATGACTAATTATCAGGGAACAGGAAAACACTAGTTTTCTTTCATGACTGAGATGGCTTCATCCTATTCAGAATAATCTGTTGGGAAAATAATTAGCATAAAGAAGATGGAGTTTTGATAAATAACTTTGATGTTCATAATTATAGTAATTTTTTGTATAATTTCTTTCCTTTATGCTCACGTTTTATTTCAGTTTTTTTTTCTTTCATTCATAAAAGCTGATATTAAATTTTAAAGCAAACCTATCTCACTGTAGACAGACTCCTCAGGAAAGACTCTTATCTGTATGATAACAGTGGACTTAGCACGAATTTGCTGTTGGGATTTCTTTCCATTTCTCTGATTTTGTCTTCCCTACCRTAATAAATCACACAGATTAATAATGTGTCAGGAAAGATGTAGAATTATTAAATTTAACAAGGCATTAAAGGAAACCTTTTTCACTTTGTTTGTCTAATATTTGATATTTTTGACTTTATTCTAGACAAAAATTCAACCCCTGAAGCGTTGAGCAGAGAGGAAGTACTTGGATCRTTGTGCCCTTTGAAGAGTTTCCTAACTTAGCTCCAGATTATGAAGGAGTAGTGACTGTTAGAGGGCTCTGAAGGTTGCCAGCTTGAATTGTGCTTGTTGTTGTGCTTAGTGGTATAAAAAGATTCCTATTCTGCCCTAGCTCTCTTTAAGGCTCTATAAAACATCTCAGCRTGCTGAGAAATATAATTTCTTACACAACATTTCTTTACACAAAAATGAAAAAAAAATCACTTTAGACATTAGTAATGCTTTTCAGATCTATTTAAAGATGACTCTAGAGAAAAACTGCTACATCTTCCCTCTCATTCGCTCTCTAAGGAATTAACTACTGGGTACTCCAAGTAGCTAATTTGGTGTTAAATTGCTCATATTGTTCTTCCTATCATAGAATAGTACTGAACAGTTATTTVTCTCCTTTTTCATTTATTCCAGTGTTTGTGTGCACATGTTTGTTTTAGTAGGAATGCTTGTAATTTGGGGTGCTTGGTCTCTGAAACCCTGCTTAAAAACACCGTATTGTTTTGAAGGATATTTTAATGCTTTTTTTCTACACAAACTCCATTATTTAAAAAAAAAGTATCAGCTTTCTCCTAGCCTGTGTAGTTAAATTCCYTCCCTGTCTAGTCACAGCTCAGAAATTAGAGGGATACGCCTTTATGGCCACCTGTGCTACAAGAAGATGTGTGAAATACAAGAGTGCTAAAGGAAGAATTGTCACATGTGTCCCATTGAAATCCAGGGAGGCTTTAGTGCAATAAAATGGCTGTCGTCCATTTTATTTTTGTTGTGCTGTGAAACAACAGTGAGGGAAGATGAAGTCAGGGATAACTTGACCAGCACAAGTCCATGGAATCATCCAAAGGTGATGACAGAACTGGTCAAGGTCCTTGCAAAGCCACCGTCATATTTGAAATGGCATGGAAATCACAGGACCACCTCTGATGAATRAGGGAAGGTAAATGTCACATTCATTTCAAAAAATGGCCAAGTAATTCACCCAGGGAACTGCAGGCTGGTCAGCTGTCCTTCAGTCCCATGAAGGAATCTACTTTGGAATGTACTTTTCCGTATATAGAGCAGAATGGCGGTGGGGAACAATCATGGATTTGCAAAGAGTAAATCATGCCTAACCAGTCTGATTACCTTCTAAGATAAAATGTGAATTGGTCTGTGAATTAAGGAAGAGTCGCAGATATAAAATCACAGAATGGCCTGAGTTGGAAGGAACTTCAAAGRTCACTCAGTTCMAGCCCCYTGCCACAGGCAGGGACATCTTCCTCTAGAAGAGGTTGCTCAGAGCCCCATCCAATCTAGTATTGAACACTTCCAGGGATGGAACAGCCACAGATTCTCTGGGCAACCTATGCCAGGGCCTCAACATCCTCAYAGCAAAGAACTTCTTCCTACTATCTAATCTAACCCTACTGCTTGTCATTTTGAAGCCATTGCCCTTGTCCTGTCACTCAGAGCCTTGTAAATAGTCTCTCTCCATCTTTCCTGTGGGCTCCCCTCAGGTGCTGAAAAACTGCAATCAGATCACCTCAAAGCCTTCTCTTTTCCAGGCTGAACAATCCCAATTCTCTCATGGAAAAGGTGCTCAACAAAATACCATTTACCTTGACTTTATCGAAGCTTTTGACACTTTTGTCCACAATATTTTTGTGTTCAAATCACAGTTTTATGGCCCAGATGGTCATCCAAAACTGACTTAATGGTTCAGCTGAGAGAGTGATGCAGTTATTCCTACCCTAACCATAGGTTATTAACATTAACAAATTAAYAAATGGAATATTGGTGGGGGTTATCCTGGGATCTGTCCTGTTTGATCTGTACTTGACACCTGAGGACAGGTAGACAATGGAGTAGGTTGTCCGGAGAGACTTCACAGACCCCATCCCTGAGGTTCTCAAGACCACCCTGGACAAAGCCCTGAGACACCTGCATGACCTTGTAGCTGACACTGCTTTGAGTAGAAGGATTAATGACAGACCTCCAGAGGTCCTTTCCAAACTCTGAACTTAAATATGGGGTTTGAGATGCTAAGTTACAGGAAATCACTGGCTGAATGATCTGTTAATAGGTGAATTCCTCTAAATTCTCCTTTTCTATGATCTTGGTTTGGTTTTACTAATTTCAAATTGCATATTTCTCTAGAATATGGCAGAAATAAGAGAAAGGATAGAAAGACGTGGCAAATGCACTGATACAGTCTCAAAAAGTTGATCTTATTCCAGTTCTTTCTTTTTTTTCTGATTACTTAGTACTTTGGACATCACGGATTAAGAAAAAAACCCCATGTATTTGGCTCCTTCAAGACAGATTCCTTAACTCCATACAGTTTGCCTTCTAGAAACACACACATCTTCCTGCACATCAAGGTAAAAGGAATTGCTGCTAATCACCAGCACGAGAAGCCTACGGTAAAAAATAATATCATTAAAATAAAATTGATGTCCTTAATAATCAAACACATTCCATTTACTTATGTGTTTGTTTGTTTGTTTGTTTGTTTTCATTTCATTTTCCAGCTGCTACTTGCAGTATGCAGTGCTTTCTTAGGGTCTTGCTACTACCCACTCTCTCTTCCCACTTTGCTGACTTCTCAGTAATTTTTTTGGTCCTTTAAAATGGGAATATTCCTCAATTTCTATTAAAAAATGCAGTTTTAACTGTTGCTTGAGTTGTACTTACTCAGAATAATTTTCCTGAACACTGAGTTCCAGTTTGGTATTTTTGATGTGTTTGAGACCTCTGTGCAGGAATGCTTTGATAGCACAGCTGTTTCCTAGTACTTCCAGATTCTGGACCATGGGGATAAAGTGAAAAGTCTGGAGAATATCATCAGGGAAGTGSCTTTTATTTCAGAGTCTGTTTAGCAAGAAGTAATAGGACGGGTCCACACATGTTTTCCTGAAAATTATTTCCCAGTTTTATTTGTGTTTGTGAGAGGATGAAGTGGCAAAATAAAGCAGATTTTATCTGATTACAATTTCTGAAATAGCAAAATAAAGCAGATTTTATCTGATTACAATTTGAGCAGTTGCAATTGACGATTCAATATTTTTTGTTAAGAAAATTAGTAAGAAATCATGAGCCACAGTGTTGTGTAATTCAAAAAGATCAAGTTATTTATTGGACACCAATATAAAGGAAATGCCATGAAGGAAGATTAAAAATTCCACTTGTTTCCATCAGCTGTGATGAAGAATACAAATGAATGATAAAATGACCTTAGGGCACAGTAAAGGCGTATTCAAAGCATCCAATTAATGAGTCTGGCAACGATATTAAAGAAATAATGATGAGACAAAACGTTTGAAATGTTGGCTAAGTGAGTTGTCAATGAGACAATTAGAAACTGGTGTGGCGAAGCRATTCAGGCCTCCATCAAAAGCTGTTTTAGCAGTGATGAGAATCTGTTTTACTGCTGTCCCCAGGTTAATGTAATCCATTGCCTTCAACATCAGCTTCAACAATTGCCACGCAGCTGGGACCAGTGTGCAGACACACAGTGCTGTGCTTGTCAGGAAATCCACAGGCGGAAAAGGGACCTGACACGTCTCTGTTCATTCCATTTGTCAGATTCTTTACCCTTTTTCAGTATCCCAGCACTTCATTCTCCTACATAATTCCTACTTCTTCCCTTGTATTATCTCCATATCCATGTGTCCGTTTTTTTTCTTTCTCTCTGCCTATAAATCTCCAATTTATCTAAGACACTTAGACAAACTCTGCTTTAACACCTCATTTATCCATTGGCCCGATTCTCCTATTTTAACATTTCTCCATCAAAATTACCTCTGTCATTCAATTCCTTCTCCTCATCTGCTTCCTGCCATGATGCTTGTTTTTACCAGATACAGCTCAACATTTAAAATAAAAGCATTATAGTCCTTTTACTCACATTGTTCAATTTTATTAGAGCATGTTTTTATGCACACTTTTTTAATGTTATTGTGCATGCAATTTCTCTAAAATTACTTTGATTCCCCAAGATGCCCATGATCTTCTATCTGAAAGATGAAGAAATAAATGAAGAAATGAAGAAATAAATTAAACAAATGAATGAAAATAAATAAATGAAGAAATGAAGAAATAACATAACTAGTTGTGGTGATTTGACCCTGCCTGGACATCAGGTGCCCATCAAAGCCACTCTATCACCCCCCTTTTCAGCTGGACAGAGGAGAGAAAATTCAGCAAAAGGCTYGTGGGTCAAGCTAAGGACAGGGAGTGTCACTCAGTTACCAACAGGGGCAAAACAGACTTAAYTTGGGGAAAATAGTTTCATTTTTTATCCATCAAATTATTGTAGGACGATAAGGAGTAAAGTCAACTCTTAAAAACCCTTCCCAAGCAGCCCTCCACCCTTCCCAGGCTTAACTTTTTCCTGATTCTCCACCYCTTCCCCCTGYACAKCACAGGGGGATGGGGAACGGGGGCTGTGGTCAGTTCACATTTGGTCTCTGATGTTCCATCAAGATTTTAGGGGTAGGTAGGAAAAAATAATACGCAAATTGCACAATTTAAAAAATAAAACAACCTATGCAGCAAAGCAGAGATTGTAGTATTTCAGGTCTAGATTTATCCTTCAGGTATTATTTGTTGGTACAAAACTCCAGCACATGATTCTGRAACAGATGTTTCTGGAATAGAGTGAGTTTAAAATAAAACACCAGTGGAGACATAAACACACATAGGCAGGAGAGACACTGTCCTTGATGAGGAAGTTCTGAGGGGATTAAAAATCACCAATATTCTGCAATTATCCATGCTGAATTTTTGATGTATTAAACCTCTACACAACGTAACCAATGCTTTAGTCTTACAGTGAGCCATTATTTGTTCAGATAGAAAAAGATAAGAGATTATTCTGCCATGAGTTTGAATGAAGATAATTTGTCATGCTAAAATGTCATTGATACTGGATCCTTAATATATCTGCTTTGAAAAAAAAAAGGGGGGTTGAATTATCAAAAAAACCCTGCTGTATCAGATCAYTATGATAAAACTGAGAGAACTCTTCCCTTAAAAGCAGCAATATTTTTCAGTCTAAACAGCCTCCAAAAAGCCACTCCATTTTGCCGTGTTTAGCTTAGATGACTGAATGGCATTAGCCTGAATGCCATATCTGCTTGGTTATTTGTGCTGGTGGATGCCTTTTTTCCTTCGTGAGTGTCCTTTCTCTGATACAACCTCAGAATGCTTATATTTGAAACTTAAGGAGGTTTCATTTAGGTAAATCCCTTTTCTATTATTGTATATATATATTCTATTTGTTTCAAGCCAGAGTAAGATATCCTATTTAAGTTGTACCATGAGTCAAATTCATGTTGCTCTAACTTGAATTCACAAATAACATCAGCCAGGCAAAACTGGTGGTGTGAACTCCAAATTTGTGTTATACACTTTGCCTCAGAAAATCTGTTGAGACACTATTGCAGTGACKTGTTCCCAAACAGAAACAACAAAGGCACTCAGAGATGTATTTCTGATTAGAATTTGACTCTACAGAGAATCATAACTATCATTCAAAGAAATCCTGAATACCATGTTGTCAGACTAAATGATCAACTCAAAACTCATGATTTGTTGTTTGTCTCTCTTCCCTGATACAAAACAAGGAATCTATTGATTTTTTTTGAAGCCAATTTTTATTGTGGTGCGAGGCATCACAATTGCTATTAACTATAATATTGTATGGGCAGTGAAATAGTCAGTGCTATTAGTTATTGTGCAAGCGAATATCGACCAGCAATTTTGAACAATAAATATAATGATAYGAGACATGAGTGTTTGTTCAGCATTTATTCTGACAATCCAACAACTGAAGAAAATCTCAGAGTTGGAATCTAGCTACCATTAAAAATTATGCAGTGGTTTCTATCCATGCAGGTTTGGAAAAACTGGCTGTGATCCAAAGGTCTGATGACTTTAGCTTTAGAAGAAAATCAATGGTATGCAAATAGCTATTGAATTGTCCTAGACTAAGCAAAGCAGTTCAAAGATTTAAACAAAAGGAGGGGTTTTAATTCAAAGAACAAAGAATAGTTTGCTACTATTTGTAGTTTGTATCACTGGGGATTTTTTTGTTGTTCTTTTGTTAGGGAAAAGTAGTGGGATGCTGAGTGGCAGACACAGCTAACAGTATAGCTACCARGAACCTTGTGACAGGAGGAGGAATATTTTAATTTCTGCATTTTTGAGAACACTTCTACAACAATCTCTCTGCCATGCCTCAGTGTAGCACTGTGGCACAGAGTCTCTCCTGGTGCCCTCTGGCTTCCGTAGAGCTGCATTCCCTTGTCTTGGGAAGGCTGCACTTCTCAGCTGCACCCCATTGATGTCACAAAAATGAATTCAGTTTTTAATCAAAAAAATATGATTTTGTACCTCCTACTGGAAGACCACAGGCCCTGGGATGAGGTGTCTTTAACCRGTGTCTCATGATCAAGTCAATGGGAATGGCCCACTTGGAAAAAATAGAGTTTAAATTTACAATTCAGAAAAGAAATTAATATTTCTCCAACCAAATCATCATATAGCTGGTGAATCTTTAATACTAGACGAATTGTTTATTTGGTGAGYTCTTTTCAAGCATAAGTAATGCCCCTTTTCAGATTTTAATATTGGAATTAGAGAGATTGCTGCTGGAGACCTGCAGAAAAGTGAGAAATATTTGCTATSTATTTTGTGTAGGGCAGGATGTGGTGAAATGAAACAGAAGARTAGCTGACCTCTTTATTGAAAACCAAATGATTTTTCTGTTAACATTAGCCTATACCACTAAAAGATGAAAGATTTATTATCAAATTACTAGGAAACACAAAGAATACAATTAAGATCTGAATCTGTGGCTGCATGTTTTTAATTCTTCATCACAGGCAGGTCTTTCATAAATCACTCATCTTTTATGAAGTACATTATGAGAATATGCGTAATGTTCATTTTCCCAAAAAAGRGAATTAGAAGGAAGTCAATTATTTCAACAGACTGTATGATTTTATAAAACTGTTTTCCATCAGTTTTGTCAGTTTGTCAGTACAGAATAATCATACT
>QVAJ01000013.1:5938066-5950707 GCA_003546035.1 Mixornis gularis | reverse complement strand
TATATATTATATATTATATATTATATATCATATATTCATTATATTATTAATAATAATTAATCTAATGATTATTAATAATTTTAACTAAAAATTAATTTGTTACCAGAAATTGCACCAGAAATTGCACAAGTAATTAACCTTTCCCCTTATATGATGAATAGTTAGACCAACCTTGTCCCTCAGTTAATTCGTGCTTTAAGGACTCTTCAGACATAATTTGTTGCCTRTTCTTGTTTCATGTGACCTGCAGCAAGCCATATTTCTGTTCAGCTTCCCAAATGCCTGACTTTCTCACTGACTGCAGGGCAACATCCTTGTTAAATGCTTGAGAAACAGGAAAACTTCTGCATAACTCACCACCCAAGGCATAGAAACAGTGACTTAGTGTTTTTTGGAGTGGGGAATTAAACCTCGGCACTGCAAGGCTCAGGGTTCAGTACCTACTGCACTAACAGCAAARCTCATCTGTAATGTTATTAATTCCTAAAAATATGAGTGACCATAGCACTGATTAGAGAGCTGTGAGACAGATAAAGGATCTTACTCTCGGATTGCTGGCTGCTCAGGGGAACTCATGGTCTGGAATTCTATCTGGACATTTACAAGCTCAAGATCTGTCTTCAGGACCTCAGATGTGATGGTTCGTGTCCAAAGATTCATCTGCCTCTGGGCAGCAGGGTTTTGTGCACTGAGCAGGACTGGGTTTTGTAGTTAATGCTCTACAGAGCTGCAAAAAGCCTCTTGCATGTATAGAAGTGTCAAATCATTGTTGGTAAGAGATCACAGTACCCTCACTCTGACAAGATCCGTGGTGGTTGTGCAAGACTTCACAGCTGACAGAGTCCAGCTCCACAGCTCCCACAGCCACTCTTCTGTTTTTCACCATCTCTCTCCCAATGGCACAGAAAGGAGTGGGTACTTCTCTTCCCCCTCACAGAGAGAGGTGCTCTGCCAGGGAAGAGAGCAKATTCCACAGGAATCACTGTCACTTTAGCACCACCAAAGACTCTAGAGTAATATCTGCAAGATACAGGGTATCAAAGTGATTTTTTTACAGAACTCACAAGCAGAGGTGAAGATGGTACACTAGYAGAAAGCATTTGCTAATAAAATACTACTTGTCTTTTGGCTTGAAAGCTTTTAGGTGCAACAGATGGCAGCACTATCAACATAATGTAAGATAAGGGACATTGGCTCATACTGGAATACTACTGACCTGCTTRATAATATTTATGCACTTGGAGACTTTTTTTTTTTCATTTTTTATAACTTGATTCCCTTTATCAGACAAGAGTTACTTCCAAAGAGGCACTGTTTTTGTCTGGAAGTCATCTGGAAGCTATTCAAATATCGTAAAGGTCAAATTAAATGACTGGCCTTATTTCAGAGTGATATACTTAAAGCATAAGATCCCTTCACAGCTGAAGCAATTATGAACCTTTTCTTACAGAGAGAGTGGATTTTTGATAAAGAATTATTGGGATAGTTTTCTAAAATCAGGTGAAAGCAGGCTGACAGAGTTGGGAAAATCCAGCCACCACAGACATGGATTCACTTACTTTGCCTTCTTTGTTTCAGTATTCATCACTCAAGCAGCCACACATAACAGCCAGTCATCCAAATTTTGAAGGATTTCAGTGTTCACTGGATCTGGAAGCCACCATTTTTGAAAAAACAAAACTACTACTGTGTATCTAAAACAGTGGAGCACATGGACAAGTACTAACTAGATGTAAAATATTAGACTGTAAGGCACAGTCCTACTTGACCTCKAGTTATTACACATTGCCAAAATATTGTCTGAATTGTAATTGTTAAGTTTGGGTTTTCTAATTAACCTGTCTTGTTCGTAGTGATTGATGGAGGACTGTAAGATCTTTAAATTTTGACAAGTAAATCAAATATCTTTGCTACAGAATCCAATACAGAATCTAAACCTATTAGCTTTTTAGGGTATCTCGCCAGTAGGAAATTATTTAATCTATTTATTTTAATTCTTCTGCCTGTAGGACATCTCTCTATGTCTTGGAAATAACATTTGACAAGGACTTCAAGATTATATTGTTAAGATTATAATAATAATTAGATCCATTTGCAACATTTCCTAGTCATATTATAATATAACAGCACTGTGGAAGAACTATTCAGTGTTTGGAAGAAGGAGTCTGATTGTTGTCTTGTGGACGGTGCAGATTCTCAGGTGGTGTAAATCAACATTGTTTCCAAGAGCTAAATATCTTGGCTTCTATGCTTTAAACATACTTTGTTCACAAGGTTATTTCAGAAGCATTATGATGGTAATTTTTTTTTCCCCTGGCAATTATTGGTTTTTGCATTTACAGGTTTTCTTTCCTCAATCCCGTTTTCATTAAAATTGAAATGAAGGATTTTTTTTTTTCAATTCAGCATGAGTTTGGTGATTTGATAAATGATGCTTAGTTAGCATAAATTTTAGTGACAAGAGGAGAGGACTGTTTAATTCTATGGTGTCCCAGGATAAATTGTATAGATCTCTCACAAGTAGTGGAGATTTTTAATTTCTTAGGTAAAGTAATAGGTATTAGACATTATTTTCAGTTATTTCCGTATGTATTGATGTGGGCACTGTGTTAAAATGTCCTGTCTGAGAGCTGACTGGTAGGTTTTGCTTTGTATTTATACACTCAAAGTGAAATCTTCCACAAGAAGTAGTGATTCCTGTTCAGTAAATCACTGAACTTTGGTTCCCTGTGTCCCAGCTAAACTCCCTGTCAAACTTCTCTCCCTCTAAACCTTTTATGTATATAACTTTTTGCTTCAGAGGTCTGTTATTAGCTGCTACTCTCCTGTGCAAATATCATGCTTCTTGTCTCTCAGTTCATTGGCCTTTGCAGCTTTTACTCTGCTTACAATTCCACTTAGGTATTTTGTGTTGCAGGTACACCTGTTCCCTATATTCCTTCCTTCCTGAAGATCATTTAGGTCTTTTTTCATTCTTTCTAAAGAGCCACCTGTTCTCAAAGGTGACAGGGTGGCTGTTTTGCTCCACTCCTCCATTCTGCACTGATTTGCTCATTTGCTTCACAGTACCTGAATTTCTCTGGCACATTCATTCCCTCCTCAGTCACACTGATCTGTTCTTTGCTCAATCAGGTGAGTCTTTTCTCCTTTATGCAGGAAAAGTCTTAAGTGATGAGCAATATTTGTCCTAACATCAGAGGTCTTATAGACCTTTTTTTTTTTCCCACAGGTGGTTTTAAATTAACCCTAATCCCACAATAGGTTTTTACAGTATCAGGATTTCAAAATGATGAACTGAGTCAACCTAACAAACAAGTTGTGATATTGGCTGAAAAAAAMCAGTATGTGACATGACAGCCACAACAGTGCATTAATACTAATGAATTGTGCAGACTGCAGAAAATACAATTTCTTAAATTCATGAGGTAAGATCTGCTTCTGCACATTCGCCATGGATGGGATCATTTACATGGGTTTTGCTCTAGCCAGGGTCTGAGCCTGGGAAGATGTGCTGAAGCCACACAACAGGACTGTACCTGCTCAGTGGGATGGAGTGTGGGTATAATTCTGTCTTGTACAGTACAAATCCTGTTTGGAAAAGGGCAATTTTGACTCTGAAATGGATTTCCACACRAACAGCAGATTGTTTCAAACCGGGTTGGTGTTCTTTTTACACAATGAAACTCTGCACTAAACTATATAGGGTGATGTCACTGTCAAGAGCAGGTTGCAAGAATATATTATAAATGAAAGTGTTAGCTGGGTTTGGCATAGTAGCCTTTATTCTCTCCAATGGAATAGTAATTAATTCATCCAGAACTGTGCAAGATATCAGTACTTGAAGACTGAATAGATGTTTGCTGCTCTTTTTGGCAGCATTTGGCATAGAAATGGGGCCATTTCTGGAGCACTGTCATCTGCAGCACCATCAGCCTCCCTGTGGATCAGACAAAAACCAAGATGTTAAGGTTGCTAAGGCACACTTTCAAGCTGCTGGAATATTCTGGATAGCATAACATGCCAAAGTAAACAACATCTGAAACAAAAATATAATGAACTCTAACTGGCCCCAAAGGACTTTTAAGTGCTTTTAATTTTCAGGCAGTTTCTTTCAACTGTTGGCCTCTGAAACACATTGTTTGCTGCTCCAAATAAGGAATGGCCTTAGTTAATGACAAATGCTTTTCATTAACTAAGTTATCTTGAGATAATCATCCTGGTTCTTTGGACCTCTTATGGGAAAGATAATTTCTGACACTGTCATAAATCCATTTATCACTTTGTGCTTTCAAAATTCTAGTTATAGGACAAAGTCTGTAAATTTAGACAAGCCGTAGGTCAAATCTGTCTTCCTCATCTTCAGCTGATGGAAAAAACTGATGGACTGATGGTCTCTTTTTCTATTTTTCCCTTTTTGTTTTTTGKTTTKTTTTTGGTTTTGGCTCAGTTTGATTTGGTTTTTTTGCCTGTCTGACTTGTAAGCTTTAAAAATCATCACCATTTCAGTGTACACTCTTTCTGTGCAATTTTGTTACATATACTTTGTTACAGAAGTTGACTGTCAATACTTKTTGGTGTCTGGTCTTTATGAAGTAGAAGCCAGGTCACTTTGCTAATTATTAGGGATAATCAAGCCAAGCCAGACAGACAATATGCAATACAGTAATAATAATGAATTTTATAAAAATAATCATAAAAAATTATGTAAATTTGAACAAGTTTTCTAGTATTAAACAGCTTTTCTAATGATTGTATTGCAGTAACCCATGATGTAGGATCAGAACTGTTTCCTGATCATGTTTTTTTTCTCATTTAATCCCTGACAGTCCATGGGAAAGGTGCTGCCTGGAGTGACTACTAACCTGACTCCTTTTTATACACATTTCTCAGCTTGCAGCTTGCCTGTAATGTCYCTAAGACCTCTAATATGTCTTTTGTCTTCTTTCTTCAGGGGAAAATGCTGGAAATGTCATTCATCTACCCTTACAGATGCAAGAGTAAGGTCATTGGATTCACAGAGCAGGATGATGATGTGTGTTTTGAGTCTCTTGAGATACTTGTCATGTTGGGATACACTTAACAAAATACCTCACACTGAAAAAGAGAAAAAACAAGTTGCTGTCTTTGGACAGCAGATATTATTTGGATGAGGAACCTTTGCACTGTTCTCTCTGTYTCCCTTTTTCTCCTTATGTTGGCTGGGTTGGTGGGTGGGCAGTTAACAAAGATCWAAACAGCCACTGTGATGCCATTTTCCACCATTTCTAGCTATTCCTAAGTATTTTCCTAGAATTGCCTGAGCAGAGATCGATAAAGCTTCTTTAGGAATGAGCACAGATTTCTATTGGCATTTCTGTCTAAGAAATTGTAGAGAAATGGAAAGGAAACTTTAACAAACAACAAGTATTGGAAACAAACAAGTGACAGCATAGTTTAGTTGTTTTTTTCTTCCCAGTTAATGAAAGGAAGAGGGGAACTGTGCATTGGAAGATATCCAGAAGGATGATTGATGTCTTCTGTAGGGCAGGTGTGTGATGGACTCAGACACTGGTTCCTGGATCACGCAGCCTGGGAACATTGTGCTTGTCCTTCCCATGACTATACACCTACCATTCCCTTCTAATGGAAACCTGAATAGTGAGGTCTCCTTGCACTATAAATGACACTGCAGCTTTGCAAACGCTTTTCCCATTACAGAGATCCAGGCAGTATCTGCATAATTACAGGCAGTGGCCCTGTTCCTCCACTGTTCTTTAACCTATGAATGCCCTGTAAGAAGTTTTCACAAGTGTTTGGATAAAAAAACGTGGCCCAGGCATTTGTGTCCCATGTGGCATAAAAGATCAAAGTTCACTTCCTAACAATGTGAAATACTTYCACTGAATGCAATTCCTATTACTGCATTCATGAAATCTTTGATGATGGCAGGTATCTTAGATATTGCCACTCTATAATTATATGTAAGTATGCAATAAGGTTTTGGTCTTCTGTGATTCCTACACAGATAGGCAAGAGATTACAGGAGTAGGATAAATGGCAGCTGTGTCTCTATCTGTACTTCCCATCCCTTCTTTCCTACAAATGTAAGGAGCTCAGCTTGAGTGCCCAAGCCACTCTTCAGTTTGAGAAATTGCAAAGTGAATGAACATTTTAACTAAAGCCTTGGGCATMTCTGTCTCAAAGAAAGATGTTGAAGTTTGTAATTTAAAATCTATCTCCTTCCTTCACACAATGTGGTTGAACACAGTGAGACAAGAGACAGAGACAAAATTTTATCTGTGCTTGACTTTGGGAGAGTTTGCCACTGAAGAGTTTTATTACAATAGTTTTTTTTTTTTTTAATTATGTCTCAAAGTCTGGTTTACCTGCTAAYTACTAATTCACTAATTTTTAGTGAACCTGGATAGCAACATCATTAACATCACCTGGTAACAACATTGCTATTGTAATGATGATGTTTATAAGGGGGAGGCTRTTCTGGGGGGGAATGAGGAAAGAAGCAGAAGATTCATCAAAGGAATTCAGGACTCYCCACCAGAGATTGTGTGATCTCACAACAAAATTGTCTATCTGAAAATTTGGAAGAGAGCATAATTATTGTACCTTTTATTATACAGTATTGAGGGATCTTTCAGATGTCACAGGACTGGTATCTCCTGTTAGAGGGATAGAGGACCTTGTGTCTTCCATTAATTGTGTCTAGTGAGGAAGTAATCAGTACCAGTAAAGCTACCAATAAAATAAGGCATTTCTGTTTCCTAAGSAAGGATATTCTAAGGCACACTCTAATGAAACACCTTGCCTGTYCTTAGTTATGCATTGCAGATGGGCCATTGCTGTGGGAAAGAGCAGCATAAAGCAAAATATGATACTACAAACAAGTGATGGGAAAAATAGTAATGGGAAATTGAACTTTTCATTCACCTTATGAGTAAAAGCATTTTTACACAATGGGACACCTGGTATTCTGCCAGAGTGAATTAGCAAATCAGTATTGGTGGAACTTGAGAGAAAGAATAGGAAACTGCATGTTTTATTTGCATTCTGCCAAAGGTGATTAGAATAGCATGTCCAATGCTAATGACTTAAGCAGAACCAGAATATACTTTTTAAAGAGTGAATTCTTGACTTCCTAGCTGAATATGGTCTATGAGCTCTMGCATAAATATGATAAATACTCATATTGCTTATTTTTACACCATTTATTTAGTATTTTCAGGGAATCTTGTCATGTATCAATTATAAGAATTTCTATATCCTGCTTTTCACAAATATTTCTGTGATTCCCACAAGTCCTAGTTTCACTGTCTTTCAGCAGAGAGGGAGATAACAATTCCATGCACTGAAGAAGTGGCTGGCAATTTGACAAAAACTAAAATGACAGGAGGTGGGATCATTTCCATCCTCCAGCAGAGCCAGAAACAACATAGCTGGATCAGTAGAGCAGTGAGCCATTAATGCTCAGTCCATCCAAGCCCACAGCAATATGGCAGGATGCTTAGGGAAGCCTGTGCCTCTGGATAGCATCAGTCTGCAATAGATTATTATCCCTCTCCCATTTGGCATCAATTAGTGTCCCAGTGGGTCCCTTCGCCAGACCAGCCCCGACTTCCGCAACAATGCCCTGGGGTCTTCTGTGACCGGCCACTCCGCCGCGCCCACAATGGCRRATGACGAAAGAGATGGGACTCTCTGAGGTTGGGTAGAACTTGGGTTTACTGAGAGACAGTGASGGAACCTCTCACCCCAGGACCGGTGCCTCTGAGAGACCCCGATCCAGAGATGCAGGGGTTATTCAGGGGTTAGTTTAGGGGTGGGTACAAACATCAACCTATAGGAGTCAACAGGGGTGTGGCTGGAGGTATACGTGAATAATAGCAAATCCAGGGGAGGTGGGAGGGGAGGACTTGGGTTTCAGCCAGTCACTGACAGTCTCCCTCCAAAGGTTCTGGTCTTGGGGGACAGACCTGTGAGTAACTGGCAGGAGGGAATGTATCAAAACCTAAGATTGGCAGGTAACAAAGGTGGGAGGGGAAAACCAAACAGGGACAGTCTCTGGGCAAGGGTAGGGGAGAGGGGTACAATATGTAACAAATAGGTGCTAAAAATAACTGGAAGAGAGGAGCATCCAACATGGAGAACAAAGGCACAAAGTACRGAAAACTACAGGGAAGCCATTTTAACTCACTAACAATGAACTAATAATCTACCACCACAAATTAGTAGGTTTTCTGAACTCTTCTTTGCCCAGTATAGATGCCCCTGTTAATCTTTGGAAGCACAAAGTCCACTGCCCTCTTTCTCAGCTCTTCAGCTTAGTAAAGCTGAATTTTAATTACACATTTAAACACATCTTTAGAAACCTTATGGTGCTCATGTATGATGAGTTCACTTGGCTTTATGCTTGATAACAGACAATAACTGGGTTTGGAAACCAAGGACTAGATTTTTAGTCTCACTGCACTATTATAGGATCTTTGCTTTTTAGCTAAGGAAGCCACAGGTGAAAATAGTATAGCTATGGGATGAATTAATCAAACACTGGCCAAGCTTAACACTTTAAAATAAAGTATGATTATTACAAATAATTCAAGTAACACATTGGCCAAAACTGCATTTAAACATGGCAGATCCATTTAGATTTCATGGAGTCTTGTGATCAACTCATTGCAA
Source organism: Mixornis gularis (assembly GCA_003546035.1). NCBI lineage: Eukaryota > Metazoa > Chordata > Aves > Passeriformes > Timaliidae > Mixornis > Mixornis gularis. The sequence goes on along the minus strand of QVAJ01000013.1, from coordinate 5,942,034 downwards.
GGTACTTATTGGTATTAATTTTCAGTCTTYATCTATTTTGATACATCAATTTTATTTACGACTGACGTAGAGATTTTTTTACATATAAGCCATGAGTTAATCAGAATATATTTTTGCAGTAGTCTAAGGCAATGCCATTATTTTTCAGATGTGTTTATAGCTATGCTTCTGTTTGAAAGCAGAATGCAAGATAGTCATYCATTTTACTCTAGCAAAGAAAATTGAAGGAACTCTGCTCATTTAATTCCCTCTCTGAGTGGCCAACAGAAATKACATTCTCAGTATAAACCATTTCACAGCACAAGAAAAAGAGGCTTCATCTGCAACTTTTCATAAAAGTTCTCTGTGGATTATTTTGCCGATAATGAATTTATTTGAAAAGTGTCTATGTAAGGTAAAGATGAGCTAGTACTACTAGAATTATATTTTTTTTTCTTTCTGCCTGGCAGATATTTCTACTCATCTAGACTTTTTATCAACCACTTAAAACCATCTAGACCACATGCTGATCTATTGCCTCTTCCCCCAAGCAAGATCTTGCCTTTCCTCTTCTTTTAATCACACCTTCCTCATCCACAAGCCCATCACATCCAATTCTCATCACATCCATTCAACTGCATTATGTAGCTCAGAGTGACTTTCTAGATAATGTGAGTGGAATTCTTAAAATTTCAGTAATCCCCCTCAAATAATCCATGAGATTTAAATTATATCCCTGCATTTATCTTGAGTTTCATTTCTAATTTTGGAACACTAATGACGTAATTTTTGCTAATCTCTGAATAAATAATAGATTCACTTTCAAATGGTAGTATWTTTATGTGGTAACAACTCTTGTTTTAATATACAAGATGTATAACTCTGGATTAATAACAAAAGTAGCACTACTTYACTTTTGGGTCTTATTTCATTGAAATCTCTCTAAAAGTCCACTGAGGAACCCAGGTATCATTCATATTCCTGTTCTTTATGAGGAAATAAAAAGTTACTCTGTTTTAACAATAAATTAGTTGTACTTCTGTGATAAAATAGATTAAAAGCCATTATGCAGAAATAAAGGTCAAAATTCAAGGTTCATACATGTAGAATATTCATAAATCCATAAAAAGGAGGTGATCTTTCCAAAATGAAGATGATGGAGGGAGAAGCTGAGTCACACAAAAATGAAAGAGTAGCCCACAATTGCCTCACGGAGTGAAAGGAGAGCAGAGCATCAGATGCAAAATTAGGCAATATCCTGGGCTCTACTGAGTAGCTACTCCACTCATCTCTGCACTACTGAGTGGAGCTCTGAAAGAACTAAAGAATATATAAATGAAATATTTGGTCAAAACCATCCTGAATTTAATCCCTGTTAAGAAACACTGTCTTTACCTTGTCAAAATTACTCTACAATTCAGACTTCTCTAAATCTATGCACTACTGGTGAATCCACTTGCTCCTGCTASACAACTTGTTTCAAAGAACAAAGTCAGCTTTAGTTCTTAACCCTACTAGAAGTGTTGTTTGTTTTGCTCTAGGGCAGTTAACATGTATATAATTATTAGAAAAATCAGAAAAGTCAGGTGTGTGTAAGCTGAAAACTTAAGCTTGATTCCTGTGTCAGAAGCTGTCTTAAAGTTATGTGTGATCAGCAGCTGAATAATTTGTGATCAGCTGCATTACCAAAGATGTTTTATGAATACCAAAGCTAGATCAAATTAATTTTTCAGAATCATATTGATTATCATTTTTAGGTAAAGAACTAGAGTGTATCAGGAATGAAGAAATGTGAGATGTCAAGGTAATGTTAATAGGACTAAACCAAAACATTTTTCAGATAAAATGAAGTTCCACAAGATTGATCACAACCACAAGAAAAAGGAAAGTAGTAACATTATTTCAGAACAGAGATGTTCAGGTCCACTCTGTGATTCCCCCAGCTGGACTGTCCCATTTCAGGCACTTGCTCAACAGAGGGCTAAGTTAAGGAGAATGCACAGAACATGCTGCAAAGTTAATTGYTTAGGAAAGCTTTGGTTTATTTACAAGTTGCAAGATAGAATAGCAAGAGAAGATGCCACAGCTCAGATAACTCTCAAAGGGTGCACGAGAAATTACTTTCCACATCATTTGTCTCTTACTGATGGGGCTGAAAGAATGTTCTCATTTACTGCCCATATGGGATAAGGAGTTGAACAAATGTACAGTTTATTACCATTGCTTTGCAGGCAGTTTTAGAGGCAGTTAGGAAAACTTCCATCTTTGGATCAGTGTGTGACTTTGTCAAGGGCCAGGCTGTCCACAGAGCTGAAATGCTACCCAAAGCGTATGCAGCTRGAAGAGATCCAAGAGGATTTGTTTTGCCCATATATCCTTGCTCCCAAGTCTCCATGCTCACTTGAATAGAGGCAGTACACTTCAGAATAGTTTAGAACTTTTAAACTCCAGAATCTAAAAGAAAAAGCTGGTATATTCCTGCCAAGGTCATTTATGTGAGTTTGTATAAAATGTGTGAACATTAACTCTTTCTCTGTGATCTTTCACTACATGCTCTACTTGCTTTATATAAAATCCCCACACACACAAAAAAAAAGCAGCAGAAAACCCTTTTCGTATACTATTGACAAGAGCATGTAGTGACAGGACAAGAGGGAATGGCTTCAAACTGAAAGAGACTAGGTTTAGGTGGGATATTAGGAAGAAAATCTTTATTGAGAGGTTGGTGAGACACTGGGACAGGTTTCYCAGAGAAGTTGTGGCTGCTCTATCCCTGGAATTATTCACAACCTCTGACATGGGGCTTGTAGAAACCAGCTAACAGTCATAGCTCAAACATCTACCTGCTTAGGGAATAAATTTCAAAGCCACGGGAGGAATGTAGTCAAGAAAAACCAGCTCAGGAGGGCTAGGCTGCTACAGGGAAGGTAGGCTGTGTACCTACTAGGGAATTACTAAGCCTTTACATTTTCCCTGGTGGGTTCCTATCACCGCAACTGAACCTTAATGGGATAATCTGYCCCAAAAGCTAGAAACAGGAAGGTCGAAGAATTCCTTGAAAGAGAGTTCTCATACAGCCACTGGACATCTGCGTTATGACTGTGGCAGGTCATTGCTCAGTGTGCTGCCAAAGGGTCTTTTGGGACAAAGGAACAAATCCACACCTTGGCTGGGTGCCCCAGCTGCCCTTTTGTGCTGGGTGTTGTCCCACTTGAGCTTTTAAGGTCCACAGAGTGAACTGAACTGACTCAGACTTCTGTGAAATATTAGTGACTTAGCAAGACAGGTTCCTTTTGATTCAGTGCTCAGGTCAGTTCACCAGCTGCATTTGTACGATGGCCACTCAATACAAATGTCTGGGTGCACAAGCAGGGAAGATAGAGGAAAACAAGGCAAAACTCCCCAAAACAGAGCCTCCTTAAGATGATTTCACAGCTGAAGACACGTTATTATGAAACAATAAAATTTAAGCCACGGTTAACAGGCAATACCTGAGGGCTTTGAATCAAAATCRTAACATCATTTAGAYTGGAAAAGAACTCCAAGATCATCAGGTAAAATCATTAACCCAGCACTGCCAAGTCCACCATTAAACCATGACCCTCAGTGCCACATCTACTAATCTAAATGCATCCATGGCTGGTGACTCCACAAATTCCCTGGGCAGTTCAAATGCTTGACAGCCCTTTAAATTAAGAAATTTTTTGCTAACATCCAATCTCAACCTTCCCTGGTGCAACTCCACACTGTTTCCTCCTGTGCTGGCTCCAACCTCCTGTCTGGTATTGTAGAGAGTGAKAAGGTCTTCCCTGCACCTCCTTTTCTCCAGCTAAACACCCCCAGCTCCCACAGCTGCTCCTCACCAGACTTGTACTCCAGACCCTTTACCACATAATTATATTACCTTTATTATATTACCTAAATTAGCTTTACCTACTAATTATAGTAGATCAAATGCCAGTTGCTGAAGCAGGGAACCTCTAAAATAA
>QVAJ01000013.1:5911088-5937778 GCA_003546035.1 Mixornis gularis | reverse complement strand
TGCCTTATTCTAAATACAGATCATGCCCTCTTTCTCTCAGAAAATCTGCTACAAATTGCCTTCAAGTGAATGTTAAGCCAGCTGAAAGCTCCAGGTTTTGTGTGATCAGGAGGACTTCACATAATGCCTCATGTGGGCAAATTTTTCCAGGTGCCAGTATTCACAAACAATTTTTTACGATGGTATAGCTGTGCCTTTTTCCTTGTGTTCCCTACAGAAAATAAGGCTGGACCTGTCTAATGGCAAGGATCATGACTAATGAAAGAACATATTTATACATCCCAATGAAATTTTGCACCAYGCTAATTCGCATTTGTAAATTTGTGGCTCTTGCAAAGGGTTTTTAGGCGTTTTTTTTGTTTGTTTGGGTTTTTTTATTAACGTAATTCACCGTTCTGAAAACTTTTAGGATGAACTAGGTATCAGACTTTAAGTCAAATGTCCCCCACAAAGAGAGCTAAAATTGGAGGAATAGAAGTTTAAAAATAAACTTCAACTCATCAAAAGTTTTATGACAGCATTCCACATGAAGTATTTTTGATTAAACTTCTTGAAAGTCTTTTTTTGTATAAAACARGGAAGTTATTGAATCCAGGAAAAAAATTGCTTAACAATCTTTTGTCTGGCAAGCCCTTAAATGTAGGTGTTTAAGTGTACATTGCCTTTCCAATTCTTTTCACACTGTTTTCAGTAAACAGGCAGAACTGAAATGAGGATACTGGGTATTTCTCTAAATTACTCCACTTTCACAAATGGGTTCATATTGATTTTRTGAATGCATCTTCCAAACAAATAATCTGTTTCTGCCAGCTAGATGTGCCAGGCTCTACTTCAACTTAATTACCACACAAACATACAAGAGGCTGAAATAAAACCTTGCTAGCTGAAAAATGAAGAAAAGAAATTTTATCACATCTTGGTGCCCTAATTTCTTCAAGCAGATCACAGAATAACTGACTGATTTATACCTTTTCCACCTCTCCCCATGAAGCCRCCCCTCCCCAGTCAAGATGTGAATACTGTGGCCCCTGCTACCCAGCTTTTACAGCACTGTACAATTGGCTGTGTGTGCTGCAGCTATTGCTGCTTCCTGATAGATTTATGTGTTATCTATGCAAATCCCTTGTGCTATGGACACAAATCATGCTTCTCATGAGCTTAGAAATCCCTTAAGATAATGCTGCCTAAATTATAGCCTTGCTGAAAATACCTTTTAGTTTTTGAACAGCTGTGTGTTTGAGCTCACTGCTAACTTAAGGCAATTGGATCWTCTGGCTAAACTTTATTTCAAGGTTTGCTTTGGCAGTAGCCTGGCTGTTAAATATTGATGAATCTGTATTTGAAAGAAAAACTGTTTGTGCAGAGGTCTCAGCAGAGAGGGCAGGCAAGGAATATCATTTGGAGCTGCAGAGCCATACATCTGTGTTGGACAGAGCCCATGTTGTTGCTGTGCTCACTGTGCCTTATATGAAGGGGAGTGTTTGGGAACAGGGGGAACTCTGCCTCTTCCCCCTAGTCCCTTCTTTGTGCACTGGCTGAGATGATTCCTCTCAGCAGGAGCTGATTATTCCTTCCCTGGCAGAAGTCAGTGATGATTTGGGGAGAGAAGCTGCCACGGTGCAGAGTGAGGCAGGGAAAGAAACCAAAGGGGAAATACAGAAAAGGAGGGAGTACAAAGAAAGACTGCAGAATCCCTGAGAAAATGAATATATTTTATGCATTTCTGCAGTGATTGCTGTAAGGAAGTGGCCAAAGCTCTGGCTCAGAGTCCTATTCCCACCACTGCATTTTAGGAACACAGGACTTCCAACATTCATCTCATTCCAGGTCCCACACAACACAGTTCTAAGTACCAGATTTCCAGAAGTTTCCTGCAACAAGTTAACATAGAATGATCTTTCCACAAAGCATCATCTAATATCTGGATCAGTAGTGAGGTTAAAATAGATATAAATGAATATCAGTCTTTTCAGAGAGAAAGTGATAGTATCAAAGGGAAGGTCCCATCTAAAGCCAGAAAATTGCTTTTTAAATTAATTTATGGAAGTTAAGGAACAAAGATGTAAGGTGCAATTCCCAGACTAAAAAAAAAAATATATATATATATATATATATATATTTTCTTTTGCGCTGAAACTCAGATAACAACACTGGGAAAATGTCTCATCATTAGCAGCTGGCAGTGTTGTGCCTGTTGGTTTCAAATGACCACTTTCAGTTACATTGCAGGCACTAAGGAAATGGAAGAAATCAGGTGGGGTTTAGTGGAAAACTGGAGAGGCCTAACTTCTTAGAGTTTTCTTTTATTTTAAATGTCACAGAGAGAGAGAGAGAGAGAGTTGTAGCTCCACTACACCCAGAATGCAGGATTCAAAAAGATGGGGATATATCACTGTAAAAGCTATTCAGCTGAATCTAGAAATTTTAATAAGATATCAGGGCTACACTGTGCATACATCTATTTAAAAGTCATTTCTGCCTCAAACAAGAGGTTTATTGATCAATGACTACAGAACTGGAAATTCAAAGACTGTGGGGTTTTAGGTTCAGAGTACTATTGGCAATTGTTTCAGGTACCAAAACAAATTTTGCACCATATTAAAAAATGTAAATAAARAGAAGATGCTGTTTAATACAATTTTATGGATTTGAAAATATTTGTTTGGACATCTGTTATGAAATTGGAATCTGAAAACATTCTCACAGYATTCTGCTTTTACTAAAATTTTTGGAGTTTAATACAGGAATAATGCAGTAAAAGTAAAACAAACAAAATAGCAGAAAGGACTAGATTCAGGGATGCACTTTGAATTATGGGATCTCCTATATGAGAGTAAAACATCAGCTTTTGTATTTGTGGCATTTAAAATGCATTTTGCAGCATTGTTAGTAAGTATACCTAGTGCAGCATCGTGGTGAATGAGCATTGAAATTTTCCAGCAGAAAACAAATAGAGTCAAATTCCTACATATGTAAAACTGATGCAAATYAATTTCCTGTCTGGGCTGAAAATCAAAGCCGGTTTTGATCCAAGTACTGTGCATAAATCAGGTATTCATCATATGTAAATTGATAMTGTTTCACTGCTTCCTTTTCAGTCATACTATTCCAAAGGATAATTTTTCTCCTGTATACATATGTACCCCACAAGCTGATCAGTTTAAAGCTCAGCCAACTRTATATTCAAATCATTCATGCCTTTACAAAGAGCAGTGAGTCACATAGGTGACTGAAGTATCGTTCTTGTGGCTGCAATGACATTAAYGAGGTTCAGTGTCTCACTCTCTCCTCAGGTGTTTCCATCCAGTCATAGTCCTCTAAAAATATAGGAATCAACCCTCTAAAAAGAAAATATCCCCCGAGGAARCAACTTTTAAAATATATTATAAATAAACCCATGATGCTGACAGTTATGACAAAGAAGAAAAAGAAATTTAGATTTTAAATGGAATCATATTTAGAAAGCTTCATCAGGTGTAGGAGCATTGCTTTGAAGCCATTTTTAATCTCAGTGTGTTCAAAATGAAAGGAGGTAATCTTTGTTCAGTGATTGGTATGTTTGTGGATGGCTTCGCCTTTGAAGAACTCATTTCTTAAAATTACAGATGAATTCAAGATGAAAATGGGCAAAACACAGAAAAAATCCATTAAAAACATATAGAAACTACAAAAAGCACAAAGAAATTCTGGAGTTTCCTGAATTAGTTTAATTCAGGTTTCAGATTCCAGCTTCTATTTCCACTGGTGCCAAAATTTGGGTTTTACTATGGATAACAAACATGGGAAATGCTGGAATTGATACAAGCCAGGCAATTCACTTCAAACAAATGAATATTAGATCCAGAATATGATAGACCATGTTTTGGCTTCATTCTCTGAGTAGGGAAGATAAGAGATCCTTCTGTATGCAGTGTGGTGGGCTGGTGATTCATGGAAACTGAAAAAAACCAGCAGTGTGGTTTTCACGTAACAAAGACACTGTTTTTATTGTGGAAGAGCTTAAAATAACCTTCAGCCTGAAGCATGACCTCCCCTAGTGACACAGACCATGGTCATGTGGCCAGGTGGACATTGTTATCTAAATTGCTACATGTCAGTTTGTTCACTAATTTGGGACAATCATGTCTGAAGGCTCCTGTAATTTATCAACGCGTTTTTTCCCTACTGTTTGAACAGCTCACATTTATCTTCTCTGCAAGTCCACAAAGCCCTAACTTCTTGCAYAGGCTAGAAATAAAGTCGTAGCTGTATTCCACAAGAATGATGCCCACTACAGAGTCCTGATGAGGGTGAGACGTCATTGGACTGAAATGTATTTAAGGCTATTGACTGCTCTTTGTCTTATGTTAGATGAGGTAATCCTACAGGTACAGTGAAATACTTAGTGAGTGACTTCTGAGAGACTACTGGACTGCCCAAAGCTTCCTATATTGCCAGTGATTTCTAATCTTGAAGGAAAAAGTTGATAACTGGTTGGAAAACGTTGCCTACAGGAGAAGCTATGACACTTGAGGGATTCTACCTCCTGACAGACACTGACCTGTGCCTGTGACTTCRGTTTCCTGTTGCGRTGCRCGTTTTGGGTTTTCTAATGTTCTGTATGTTTTGTTATATGTTTGTAATGGTTTGTTCCTACACCCCCATCCCCAAACCCCCTGATGGTGTTTCCCTTGTGATAGACYTTGTCAATCACCTTGTAAGATCTGGAATAGTCTGGGGGAAAAGCCCTAGGATTTGGCAAGGTACCCTGGTACCACCTTCTTTCATTGTTCTGTTAAGTTTCCCTGTTCTGGGTCACACCCTCCCTCCCCTTGGATTGGTTCTAAGTTCTCCCCTGCTCAAGGTACACCCCCTGTACTTAAGGTGAGTACAGAGGGGCTGCTCCTGGSTTTTACACATGGGCAGGTAACCAGGTGGAATAAAGCCAGGTGAAACCCAAGCAGAGTCCACTCTTTCTTCCACGCTGTTGACCACGCTGAGGTTCAGACCCACCAAACCTTCCTTATATGACGGTCAGAGAGCTATCTAGCCAGTGAAGCAGCTCAGGACATCGTTATGGTTTCCCAAGTGAGAAATAAATTGAATGCAGTGAAAGTAGATTGGAAGTCACTGCATTCTCCTTGATAGCTCCCCTGAGCCCACCAGGGAAAGYGCAGGACCTGCTGCAGCTCTCTGAAGAAAGAAGGAAACACCTACCCATGTGAACTTCTGCAGGATGTTGGTTCCCTTTCCAATCTACAAATTCTCACCAACTAAGCAGTGTCAATCTATATCCTCTTGGAGAACTCACATCTCGATTTCTCTGGGAATTCCCTGGCATACCTCTGTTAGTGAGGAGCACTGAGGGCAGCTSATGCCCCTTTTTTACAGCACTAGGACAACACTCCATAATTCTAGCTCACTTTGCCCAACAGTGATGGTCACACTCCTTATAAAGTCTCTTTAAGAAGCTCTTTCTTCTGGAAGACCTTTTCAGGGATTTAGTGGTCAGTTCCATTTGATTTCTCCATTGAGTCCCAATGACAAGAAAAAACAAGTAAGGACCAGGTATAGACCAAGTTAGAAACACAGGAATTCCAGGAAAAGAGGAGCAGGATTTGCCCATTTTCTAAAGTGAGACGTGGAAGCAAGTCAACTCTTTTATGTGCATTTTAATACTTTGTGCTTCATCTGAAAGGAAAAGCACTTGAAAATGTGACCTAAAAATTCTAGCTGCAGCTTCATCAGAGATAAGCATCATTTGTTAAGCTGATAATGTTCTTCTTCCCCCCAGGAGTTTTGTGGTCACAGACTCCTGAGAACAAAGAAGCACCATGTTTAGTGTATTATTCACCTGGAACCTTGCCAGGCATGCCAGACGAAGAGGTTTATCATAACCCCTGTGCTTTCAATTGATATGCTGCCTGTTGATATAGAGGATGGTGCTTGTGAAAAAAGATAGTGTGGGCCCCATATAGAAATTCTAAATATAGTCCAAATCTTTCAGGCCAGTGGGAGGTATGGTATTGATTAGAGATGGACAAGTCTCTTMACCTTTTCTGAATAACACAGAATGGGATATTGAGTGTGTTGGAAAAACGACCACTTTCTTCTCACAACACATTATCTTAACATATCTTTGGCCTATTCCCAGGTTTCCTTCCAAATCCAGTTTTCCCTCAGGACTGGAGAAGTCCCACACTAATTGCAGTCTCATTTCTAGTGAGCTGGATGTTAGCAGAAGCTCTGTTTTATTATTACTCCCGCTTGTGCCAGGAAAATATTCATCAAACTGAGGCATATTGATGAAATGTTCACATGGCACCAGGTGTATCAGGTGTCCCAGCTGTTGTATTTTCATCTCTACCATCAGCTGGAATCCTTTCAGATTTTTGCAGCTACAYTGATGCAAGTGCAATGTAGAAGCTTTGTTTCCATAACAGGTCTAATTCCTATCCCCTGCTTGATGGTGKTTTTTTTTCAGAGATCTTACATATATTTCTCACTTTCCTGGAAAATGTAGGGGAAAGCAGGAGGGCAACATAGCAGCATATCTTGCCAATGTCTTACTGAGCATGTATTTCAGCTATAAGAGGAAAGGGAGATAAAGCAGTGCCTGATGTGATGCACTGGGCAGGCTACAAGAGCTCTTCAGAAAACTGTGCTGAGTGTAGGGTGAGAGCACTGGAGCAGCCCTGGCAGTGCACTGGGTACTTTAAAGCCTTGGGGACTTTTTGGAGTGCCAGCTAAACCTCAGCAGTGCACAGGTACCTGGGATCTTTGCTGAGGGCAGCCAAGTGTTCCTCACCTGCTGTTGCAGGTGTTGCATGACTGGAAGCAAATTTGGCATGTGACCAAAGTTGAGGTTTGTGCCATCTGTCCTGAGACCCCATACACAGCTACACACCCCAGCAGGGGATGTGGGCACAGGTTTTGACCCAAGAATAAGGTGGTGGGTGAGGCCTGGCCATTGCCACAAGGAGCAGTGAGCACCCACAGGATGTGCTGTGGCAGAGCCCAGCCTGTCATGGTGCAGTGATTGTTGTGTGCACTGGAGACTGGATCACATCATGCTACTGCTTTCATGTGCTTCTGCAGGCCATTGGCTTCATGTTTGTGTTTCCCTTTCCTGAGAAAGCTGATTACAAACCTTTTGCCATATATTGGATTCATATTGTGAAGTTAGAACTGGTTTCATTCATAGATTTTTTTTTTATCATATTAAAAGCTAGCAATGTGAAGTAATTTTGCTTTCTTTTCTAAAAAAATTTTTTGAAACTTTTGTGTTTTGTTTTGKTTTTTTTTAGAAAACTCAGGAAATGTCCTATGTTTCCAAAATTACATTTCATAAAATCAAGACCATGAGCTAAAGATAAAATTTTTGTTTACCATTCAAATAAATTCATCTCCCTATCCACATAAAATGTGCTTTGTTGTTCCAACATAATTATACAGTTCGGCTTTTATATTTAATTGAGGGGTTTCTGGCACATGYCAGGCTTAGAATGCAGAGAGATAGAAAGCTATTAGCTCAGCCAGTCTAGATTTTCACTGTCTGAATTACTTTAAGAAGTAGTCAGAGCAGAAGAAAAGAAAAAACATGCTGGGACCATTGTTGGATGAGCTATTGAAGGAACAAGGGGAATACACAATTCACATTTTACTGTGGTTTAATTGACATCTCTGGGAAATATTCAAAAAATCTGATTTCTGTTTCTGTAAAAACAATGATGGCCAGAATGCAGCTGCCTGCCACCTCTTAGGAGCTGTTGGTACCATGGAGCTGCAGTTATGATTAGTTCTATTTTTTCCTTGTTTTCAGAAAAGTTTTTATCAGCTTTTGGACTATGAAAAAACAAAAAAAAAGTCAACTGGTAAAACAGATGGCAGATCAATAAACAGCAAAAACTGACAGAGTGACCCCACAGARCTACTCTTTTGGTATTGTCCAGATTATTCTCAGGAAATCTGTAGGTTTAAATTCCTCTGGCAAAGGAACAAATATGCCAATGACTAAGACATTTTGTAAAAAATCGTCACTGCAAGTGCTGTCACCAGCTGCAGCTGTATTTATGACCCAGGAGCTCCAAGTCACATGCTCCTCAAATGGAATTGGAGTTCAAATACTCCTTGCAAGCATTATTGTTTAATTTAATTAGATATCTCCTTACTCAGTCATCCTGCTGCTGTGGATTTCAGTCCCAAGTGTCTGAACAAGTGTCTGCCCAGCAGATCCATTTGCCTGCATAAGATTGCAGACTCTGCTTGTGGACAAGTGAGGAAAAGTTGGATACTCTCAGGCCAGAATTCCCCAGTGGTCCTAAATTCTGGTGAAACAACAAGGAAAGGGTATGAAGAAATTCAGAAGTAGTGTCCATCTGTCACCACTCAAGCACAGAAAAAGGATTGGCTCTTTGCTGGGGCTCCTGGCCACTCTAGCTGACAGACTGGACACAAAATGGAAGGTTGAAAGACCAAACTCTCTAGAGAGGTAGGGATTAAAACTGTGGTTTGGAGCAGCACATCAGCACTAAGCAGAAGCTGAGGGGGCTCTGTGATGTTCTCATGTGTCTCCAGGCTGAGGTATAGCAACTGAACTGGCACATTTCTGCATGGTCAGGAGTTTGCTTCCRTCTGCCTGGGTAACTCCAAGTCTTTGTGGAGAAAAGTTGGGAAAGAATTCCACTTGATTTCTGAGTTCAATGTCAGCTAGGGAGTTTACTGGAGAACATCTTTTAAGGCTTTACTTGGGCTGCAGAGAAAGAAAAAAGATGTATGGGCAAGAAAATAAAAGSAAGATTCCTTGCCAAAGTAATCTTCCCAGATGAGTATGTATATGAAAATTTTAAAAATTGGTCGTATCACAGGACAGAGACAGACAAATCTCCTTTGTGAACTACAGTTATAATATTACCAGAGAAATCCACCATCCTCTGGCAAACCAGAAAAAGCTGTTACCAAGAAATCTTTGTGCAGAGTTGGGGATGTTGCAGGATGTCTTGTGGGTTTTGCATCCAGCTTGTATCAYTTCCTTATTCTCTCTGATCCTGAGCAAGCTAATCCTCCATCAAACCCCTGTCAGGTAGACACTACAATTTTGGAGCACCTGCTTTAGTTCAAGAAAGACTGGGACTATAGTCTGGTTTATAGCAGAGTCTCAGTACCTAGTGTCTTGGGTTATGGTTTTTTGCCACGTTCACTTTGCTGCCTGGACCATCTACTTGCAATTGCAAACTTGACTTTTAACATAATTAGTGGCAGAGCTCTGCTTTTTCATGTCAAAAGATTTGTTGGCTGCTTTTCCCAACAACTTGCTGCTCCCAGTGCTTGGAACCCGCATTGAGCCTGAAAGCCCATTACTGGCTGTCATCAGTGAAATAACATATAGCCAAAAARTGCTGATGCATCATTTACTGCAACTGGAAACCACTTAATTAATATACTAGTTTTATGTGTTTAGTAATTAAAATTTAATTAATTCATTTTCCTTATAAGTGTACAGAAGAGGTAACTACTCCTCTAACAAGTGCTTTATTTATTGTTTTAAAGGCATTTGGATTCTGTCTTATGAGAACTAAAACGTTCCCTTCGTATGCTTCCCTTTTTCCCTTCCAACTAACTCATGAACTAAGAACTGAATCAGTAGAAATTATGCTCAGAGCTGATGGCTCATCTATTTCCTTTCTTTGGCTGCCTTTACAAGTAGGCAAAGAAGGTGCTGACTTGGCAGGCTTCAGAGCCAAGACTTTTTAAGACCAACTAGTGATTTGGAGTTCTTATGTTTTATATGCCTGGCTTGAAGCACTGTAGAGGCAATTGATTTTCAGAGGAATAGCACTCAGCACTTTGTAGAAATCCAGGCCCTTTCCAGCACTTTCAGAGTTATTGAATACCTTTGGAAATCTGGGCCCAGGTCTTTGAGATCTGACAGTGAAAATCTGGGTGCAGTTTTGCCCCACTGGCTCTGAGGGCTCAGGCTGCCAAAGCCTGTTGGAGGAGAGAGGTTCTCTTCAGATATCTCTTTCCACCTTCTCATGCTTCTTTTGTTTCCTGCTCTGTTTAGGAGCTGGGAGGAATTGGCACAGCTTTCAGATGAAAATAAAATGCATGATATATACTCCTTTGGACCCCTGGAAGAACGTTGAAGTTCAGCTTGAGATCACAGGTATTTGGGTGGAAAGCAGAATGACACAGTAATATTGAATTTCTTGTTTTGGATAGAATTATAGGTAGATTCCTTCAACAGAAGGAGTTCTGTTTTCTAGCCAATGTCTTGTTCAAGTCACAAGTCAGAGAACAGGAAGAAGTGAAAGCAAGCCCACAAAAACAAAAGTTATATATGTACACAGTCTCTCCTGGGATACAGCAATCCATTGAGGAGAGCAGGCAGGGGAAAGTGTGTGCTTTCTGCCTCACTTCCTGCATTGTCAGGAATCCCACCAATTGACTACTCTGGCTTCCAGCAGGATGGGGCTACAAATGTTTTCAGGCCACAGTGTGGGAAGAGCCAGAGAGGAACAAAGCTTAAAAAGATAAATCTGTCTGCATTCCAGCACTTTCTAACCAAGTGAAGCACTGAGAGAAGAGCAGTACCTATAAAGTAGGGATGATTTTTTTTTTTTTTTTTTTTGGCCCAAATACATAACAAACAAAGAAATCCTTTCACCAGACAAAACTGTCACAATTTTTATCAGTAGGGACTAYTCCATAGTCACTGAGCAGGGCTTAGGCTGGCCTATGTCAAGTAGAACAGGCTGAGACTGAACAATAYAAATGGAATGAAATAAAAATCTTGAAGGGGAAGGGTTTCTGCAGGTTAAGAAACAGTTGACCTTAAATCATCTCTCAGTTGACCTTAAATTAAGCTGTCAATCTAAGACTGACAGCTGTGCTGTGCTACCCAGAGTTCAATCATGACATCCAGAGACTCTTCAGAGTGGGTCAACTCAGCACCTCAGTGTCGCCCTGATCTTCASCCTTCGGATTGTTTCTCATTCTACTGGAGCTTTCTCATGATTCAAACATAAACAGAGACTGATGTTTTTGTAAACAACATTCTTTCCAGGGGGAAGGACAAGTGATGGACTTCTGAGTTGACCACTGTGGTCATAGAGGTGGTCCTTTCATCCCCCAATCCTTGCAAACTCCAAATCCTATTTAAACCCCAAATCATAATAAACTTCCTCTTTTGCTCCTACTTCTCARCATGATGGGGCAGTGTCGTTCTTTCATGTCGTAACTGCAACAGCTCAAAACAATCCAAAAATCAATTTTATAGTTCTCCTAAGCAAACTTGTATTGCCAAATGTGAGAGAAGATGAGAGGAATAAATTAAGAGCAGTGCATTAATGATACACCTATAAAATTAGGTAAATGCACCAACCAGTTTTGGAAGAAAGGCTATAGAGGAAGTGAATAAGTATTGGGATTTCTCTAAATTTTAAGGGAAAAAATAATACTCTGATTTGTTATTCTCACTGAACYACTTTCCTTTTTAGCTATAATTATTTCACACACATGTGCAAACTTGGACAAAATTTAAAAGAAAAAAAAAAACATGTGCAAGACACTGTGTGGAAATTAGTGTGACCGTTAACTCCAAAGAACCACTTCAAAGTGACTTAACTTAGTCATAATACAAAGATCAGGATAAGGAATATCTAAACATCCAAGAAGTTTACTTTAAGTCATTATAWGCAACAGCTTTCCTTCCTTCTCTCTGTCCCACTGCCATCACAAGAACCAGATTTCAGTATTTTAATATGAGATATTTCTYCCCATGCATAAACTATATTCATTACAATATAAAGCTGAATATTTCTGCCACTAATATGAAATAATCTCCTTAAAAATGCAGCATTGTGAAACTTTAAGTAGATAGAGAAAGCTTAAATGTTTTCTTAGGAATTCTTCTGCTAATCCTCTATCATGCAAACTGAAATAATGTAAGAGAGTAGAATAGAAGGAAAAAAAAGAAAACAGCAAATCCTGTAATACCCAGTTACTTTTTAACTATAGTGAGTTTTGCTAATTTATTACCAGAGGAGTTTTACCTTTGGACAAGAAAAGAATTAGTAYATGAAATTCAAGATTGTCCTCCAATATTATTATAATTATAGAAAAAAAATATATATATAAAATAGGAAATATATAATATATATAAACTGCTGTCCAATTGCACTTCCAGCAGTTTACTTGGACCTTTAGTTAGACACCTGCTATCTTTCCTATAAGTCCATAAGACAAAAGATCAAACATTTTTCAATTTTTTTCTTTTCCTTTCTCAAAAGAAATTTGGCACAAAACCCCATGATATTGCTCACTATGAAGAAACATGACACTGTAAAGGAAACTAAATTTACTGACTTTTTAATGCTACCCTCCATAAGAATGTCTTTGTTCAGACATAACTGGTGCCTTTCAAAGTATCAAATCTGATTTGAAAAAACTAAACAAGCCACCAATCCTTCTAAAATGTTGACTGGTAAGCCAGTGAAATTGAAATAGATTAAATAGCAAACTAGACACAAAGTCCTCTACTTAAATCTGAATATTTTGCTTCACCAGTCAAATGGCAAAAATTATAACAATTCTTGTTTGACTGGTCTCAGACAAAGTGTTCTATGTGTATTTTCATATTAAGGAAGTATTTTTGCCATACTAATCAACAGAATTTCAGCAGAGAAATGTTTATTTGACAGCTATTTCAGTACCAACATTAGCCTTTGATAAACTCTAAGGAAACATACTCATCTCAACCTCCTTAATTTCTAATTCAATGCTTCCCACACTATAAAATGTAGCCCATATATGTTGAGGCTGAGAATATTTCTTGAGAAAGACTTGCAAAAATGGATTGCTAAAATCATGTGACCAAGATGAGGAAGAGGAAGAAGGAAAGGAAAACACTTTCAGCTGTTTAACAGGATAAAGTAAAATTTGAATTTTAAATATTTTTTGCCAAATTCACACCCTCAAAAATCTTGGTTATGCTCAGAAGAATTGTAGTAGATGCACTTTTAAAAGCCATATGAAAGGGATTGTCAGTACCTCAGAATGCTAATAAATTATCTCTTAAATCTATGAAATTTGTTTGAGGTTAGCAACAATTCTGCATATTGCTCATGCACAATTTGAAAAGCCAAATGCACATAAATATAATTGGGACAAAAAGTGCATTTTAGGACTATCTTCTCTTCAAAAGCATTCATCCTCTTGRTCTGATGAAATCAAGACAAAATAGGCCTGTACATAATTCTAGCAATTTGAAAATGTTAAAAAATAATAGTGAATAAAGCATCACTTTGACATATGAGCAATCTTTTACTTTCTTTTATAGACAAAAAATGTTAGAAAAATAGATTATCAGTCTCTTCCTCTCTTTTGTTTCTCAGAAAAGATAAATTAAACCTGTGAAATAACTATTAAGTAATTAAACTACATGTCATAAATATTATTTAATTATTATGTAAAACTTACAAACCACCAAGATGAACAAGGGATGGGAGTACCTCTCCTATGAGGAACGGCTGGGAGAATTGGGATTGTTCAGGCTGGAACAGAGAAGGCTTTGGGGTGACCTAACTGTGGCCTTTCAGTACCTCAAGGGGGCCCACAGGAAAGATAGAAAGAGACTATTTACAAAGGTCTGGAGTGACAGGACACTAGAGAATGGCCTCAAACTGGCAGGAAGTAGGTTTAGATATTACAAAGAAATTCTTTGCTGGGAGGATGGTGAGGCCCTGGCAGAGCTTGCCCACAGAAGCTGCKGCTGCCCCATCCCTGGAAGTGTTCAAGGCCAGGTTGGGTGAAGCTCTGAGCAACCTGGTCTAGTGAAAGGTGTCCCTGCCCATGGCAGGAGGACAGAACCAGATGACCTGTGAGGTCCCTTTCAACCCAGGCCACATCATGATTCCATTATTCTGAGAGATCTGCAGCAAATATGCTRTTCYYGATGTGGTCCAGAAAACTGGACCACAGTTYGCATGACAACAGCTAGAGCTACACTCCCTGGGGAGGGGACAGAAAAAGCCCCTGGCCCCTTTTGCCTACCTKTGYTATTTYCAGTCTGRTSYTAAGGYTTTACAGGAGRGGKTTGCAATGTCTTCAGTGTAAATGAACTTGTTGGGGGTGCCATGRAGGTGCCAMGACCYTTCCCTGCTGAGAGGACTGGAGGATTTCCTGCCCAGGRAAAGGGAGCATAGACAGGGTGTCCCTGTCTCTTTCCTGCTGCTCCAGCAACGCAGTGATCTTTAGGGTCCCTTCCAAAGCAGGCCTGTTCTATGACTCTATGATTCCATAATTCCATGATTCTAAGTCCTATAACTGTGTTTGTGCAGTTGTCAGGTGCCAACACAAATGGAAGCAGCAGGTAGGTGGGATGAGAAATTCTGTGGTACCCTGAGAAGGTTGTGGGTGTGGCTTACATGGCCTAGCAATAAACGCCTGAAGATTGTCCCTGTGGATGAAAAAAACACACAGTTGTGGCAGCACAACATTAGTCTCTCAGCCTCTATTTCAGGAAATTTATACTTATCCAAGCAGACTTAGATCTTCTCTTTTGTTCTCAGGTCTGACTTGTAATCAATAAGCACTATTAAAATTAAATCACCTCATTGGCCGAATGCCAGTCACAGGATTGTGAAAGCAAAATATGCAACTAATATCACTCTCAGGGCTGCTCAAAAATAGAAAGTAATAATAAAATATTGACAGTTTAGGAAAGGTTAAAATGYAAATACTGAATTTATTTTAGAAAATTCTGCTTTTACTGTTCCTGTTTGTTTTTCTACCATTGTCATTTCCTTTTTTTGTTCTGGTCTCCCTATCTCTTATTTCCTATTAAATATTGGAATCTTACCATTTGCTGAGCTGRTGTTCAAGTCCTGTTCACAATGCATGAAAACAGATACAGTTTGAGGTGATCATTTCATAGAACCGGCAGCAGAATGAACCAAAATTTCCATGAAGCATCAGAGTTTTCCTTCTGAATCAGAATTTTTAGCACTGGGGGTTTTATTTTCCTTTTTCTTTTTTTTAATGAAGAAAAAAAAATCTGTCTTGTATTTTTAATTTCATTCAAAAACCTGAGAATATCAGAAACTTCTGAAAATACCCAAATGCCAAGTGCTTTGCTGTGATCAATGTTTAAAAATATTTAACAGCCCTCAAACTGAGTAATTCAATTGTAAAATCTCATTTTTTATAATTTTGGTCAGAAAGTTATCAAAGTSTGTTAGCCAAGCATCCAAAACGCTACAGTGCATTTTTAATGATCAATCACTAGACGATAACACAAAGACATTATAAAGATCATGGATATTATTAACTTTCATTGAACAAACAAAAGATGCAATTGATTTGTGCGGACCAATTGGGTCGGACAAACTGGTAAACAACAAAAAAGGGATATAAACTTCTTAGCTGGCATTTCACAAGAATAATTCAGCCAGGTTTTTGCACTGATTATAGGTAAGGCTGGAGAAAATGAGAAAGAACRATTAAGCAGACGAATCCCCACCTCTGCAGTGCTGGCTGACCTATGGCAATGGCTAAACGTGGGCACCGATTCCTGTGAGCGCCGCCTTCGGAAGCGGGATATGTGCAGCAGCCCTCACTGCTTGTATTTCATCAGGGAAATACTGCAGGGGGTATAATCAGCAGAATTAATTCAGCTAGACTGTGTCAGAGCCTGCCAAAAGTCTGTGCTTGATGGTTCACTTCTTCATGAGCACTTCCAGCAAGTGTGCCACTAGCACTAAGTGGCTCAGGTGCTGCTGCTGCTGCTGCTGCTGCATGAGAAGCCACAGGAATATGCTGAGTTTTGTAAATGCATCCGTTTTGCACAGTCCATGAAATTCATGCTAATTGATCTGAAAGAAAAAGCATTCCCATTCTATTCCATTACCATGTCTTCCAAATGTCTTTTAGGAACCAGCAAAATCAATATGTTTCTGTAAATAAAATGTGAACTATATCCGTGTGGTTATAAATTTGTGGTGGTCAAATTTAAACTAATAACACCTTAATAAAATAGGTATCTCTATATTGGCAATTATGTCTCCATGGCCACATTTAACTTGGAAGAAAATAAAAAACCTACGAAAACAAATATTTTGTCATGAGTTGGAAGTAGATAATCTTTAAATKCCAAACCAATCTATGATAATTTACTACTAAGAGAGGGTTTTGCTTTTATGTTTGGCTGTTTTCTAAATGCATTTTAGTGTTGTTATTTCAGTGATATTTTAGCCCTATTGAGAAAAGCCCTAGGAACCTATGCCCGAGCAAGGTCACAGGCAGTCACCTGTAGCTGCAGCTGTGGGCAGATGTGTCTGGGTTTATGCTCTCCCAGGTTGTCCCATGCAACAGGAGTGTGGATCTCTCTGAGCTCAACTCTGCACCCCAAATCCAGCACTCAGCCAAAGAGCTGCAGCTTTACTGGCCACATTTTCCATAGGAAAAACTTAGTCCTTGAAGACTGGAGACTTGTCCTGATGGAATCTTGAGTGGGGTCAGATGTGATAAACCCCACAACGTTTATGGGTCACCTCTGAGGGGCCAGCCCTTGCAGAGAAATGGCTTAATAATAGTGAGACAACTTCTCTGGACATGCTTTGTAAAACAAAAGGTTTTAATAATGACAAAAATAACAAACATTATAGATAAAAGAAATATAAGTTGAACGCAGTGCAGAGAGCACTCTTACACTGCTAAGGCAGTCCAAAAAAGTGATTGAGCCCTTCTGTGCGGTCTTTTTAGTACTTGATGGTCCAGGTGGGCTMTTTGGCACCTTGCTCAATGAAATTGGCAACAGGCCTTGAGATACATTTCTAAAGCCCAGTCAGCGCTCCTGTGCTGGCACTGGTCCAATTACGAGCAGATTATGGAAAATTCCAGTTTGACTTCCTTACATGTTCAAAGGTAAACCAAAACTTTTTTCCTTATATAGAAACACCTGCTTGGGTGTGGRGGTGCATTACTACATTGCCCCATTTTTCCAAGCCCAAAGTTAGTCATGCATCAATGGAACACCTTTCTATGTAATGCCATCAAAAAGCTGCCCATGGTGTTCAGGCAGTTTATGGGGTGGGTGCTGGTTGCCCCTACCAGTGCCCAGGGCTCTGACCAGACCATGGGTGACCGCAGCTATGGTGAACAGCTCATTGCTTCTGGCTGTCCCAGTTCTTGTGGCCTAAATGTACCTAAAATTTGATTCAATGCTGCTTTTGACTCTTCTTTCTTAACTTCACAAGAAATGCTGCCAGCCCCTCTCTAGTGTGTCCAGCCCAGAGATTGATCACTTGCAACCATGAAGCAACCTATTAAAACATATCTGTTCCTTTGTTGCCCATCATGAAGTTCAGTTCGCTCTTAGAAATGAAAAATCCTGTCAGACACTTTTATTTTAGTTTCTCTTATCTACTTTTCACTCTGCAAGTCCCCAGTGACTCTTCCAGTTTAACATTCAATTTGCATCCATTTGTAGCCAAAGAAAAAATTATCTCTGTATTTTCAGTAGATGATAAGTCTGCCAGGTGCCTCTAGACCATGGCACTAATCAGTTTATGGGAAGTTTCAGCTAAGGCTGRCAAGTCACAGATAAAGTTATAGTTTTTATATAAATGGACAAAGGCCAAAACCACCTCCTTTCCTTGGGGAAGTGGCGTTTTGGTTTTGCTCACACCCACTGAAATACAAGCCACCAATCCTCAGCGTTAACCCTGTTTTGTTAGAGCATTGATTCCAAACTGCCTTCTGAATTGTTTTCAGCCAGTTTAATTCTGTGCTTTCTGCTACAGAACTTCAGCAGAGTTAAAGCCCCAAGCTGTCTATTAAGACTTAAAACCCCTGAACGCTGAACAATTTTACACATCAATGCTTTTAAGGTACTATGGCTAGCTACATCACAGAGAAGTAACTTGCTGGCTTCATTTCTCATTTCTCTCCTGTGGCACCTAATTTCCACTACACAGTATTTAAACCTATTTAYTCAGTTATGGGTCTGATAGTTTTAGAACTAGCACCTCAGTATCACTCACATGTTCAAAGCTACCAGTTGCTATGTTTTCACTACATTTTCCAGACAGGAAAGCAGGTGATTTCTGTATTCATCGTGTTCAATCTATGCTATCAAGTTGTTAAGTTTCTCAGTGAAATAAAAAACCCAAATGGTAGTTCCCTGAAAAAGTGCTTTCCAAAGAGATTGAAAAAATACAACTTGACCTGTGCTCTGATTTCAGAGCCCTGGCAATAATTTAGGCAGCAAAAATGGAAAAAGCTAACTCCCCAGTAATTTTCCCCCCATAAGAAATGTAGGAATATAGGATAAATTAAGTTGTAGGGTTACTTGGGTTTGGAGGTTACATGGCCCAATCCCAGCATTAGAAACTATTCTCTTTTGATGTCATCTTTTTAGAAAAATAAAAGTAAGCAGAAGAAGGTTTATAAAGATATAAGTTCTGAACTTGTAGTAAGATTATAGTTTCTCTAGTATTAGTCCTTTGAAAATTCACCTGTGTCCTGAAAAGTATAAACTCCCCTTCCAGAAGTTCACTTTCTGATCCCAAAAAGCAGACAGATATACTTGAACCTGGTAATGCTCAGCTTCTCTCACAATGGTTATTATTTAATGCCTCTCCAGGAGTTTTGTCCCATTGCCTATATTTCAGAGAAACAAGACAATGTTTGTTTTATCTTGTGACCCTGCAATAAAAATAAATTATTTGTAAGCATCACTTTTGGCACCAGATGCCTTTTTCTGTGCTCAGCATAAATCAGTGAATGCTTCCCTTTTTTTTTTTTTCTTCATTTTAATACTAAGATGGTCACAGAGTCATATAATCACTTAGGTTGGAAAAGGCTTCAAGATCATCAAATCCAAAATAATTAGACCGCAAAACTAAGTGCCAAACCCAGTCTTGAACATCTCCAGGGGTGATAACTCCCCCACTTCCCTGACCATTCCAAAGTTTAACAACCCTTTCCATGAAGAAATTCCTCCTGATATTCAGCTTCAACCTCTCCTGGTACAACTTGAGGCCATTTCTTCTTTTCCTGTCACAGCCTCCACCCAGCTACACCCTCTTTTCAGGGAGTTTAAATGGTGATAAAGTCTCCCTCAGGCCTCCTTTTCTCCAGGTTAAACTGCCCAGCAAACCATTTTCCATTGCTCCTGCAAAGAATCCCTCAGTTGTCTGTGCATCCTACACTGTGTTTGCAAACATTTGCAAAGCAATGAACTATAGTTCTTGTTTTGACATCTTTATTCATATGGTGCACAAGGCCTGACATTTGCTGTTTGTAGGGTTTTCTACAGTCCTCTGTAGGACTCATTTTCATCCTTGCTGCCACACACCTCCTTTATTTGTAGTTGTCTTGAGTCCTGTTTATTGTGGTTTTCCAAAGCCTCATGAGGGAGGCTCTGGACACACCAGGTGGGCTCAGAATTTCCTCAGTAAGTGCAAATAGTGACAGGACAAGAGAGAATGGATTCACACTGACCAAGAGTAGGTTTAGATCATTTTATTATTTTAGGGAAAATAATCTTTTCTGTGAGAGTGGTGAGGCACTGCAACAGATTGCCTGGAGAAGTTGTGGATGCCTCATCCCTGGAAGTGTTCAGCATGAGCTTAGATGGGGCTCTGAGCAGCCTGATCTACAGGAAGTTATCCCTGTCCACAGCAGAAGGGTTGGAACAAGAAAATATTTGGGGTTCCTTCCAACATAGACCCTCCCATGATTCTATGATTCTGTGAGGTTGGAGCTCAGAAATCGGGGTCAGTGTCAGAGAGTGGTGACCTGGTGATGGAGCTCTGCCTCACCAGCAGATATCACAGATGGGATAATYCTGTTGCCTGATGAATTAGAGCATTAATTGCCCACCAGTGTGCCTTCCTTTCCTTGCCAAAGTCTAATGGTTTCCTAAGTGATTATTCCTGAACTCTTCCAACAGTTTCTTTAGGAGGGATTATCTGGTCAAATGAGAACACTGCAGCAAAGATATCTACAACAGTGTTAGTGATTTAGACTGTACAATTACAGAAAATACACATTTTTAGGCTGTACTTCAGCTTACTCTAAGGTGGATTCCTTAAACAGATTATTTAGATTTGAGAAAATCCTTCTCTCCAATGGCTGTACAAACCARGGAAACAGCAACAACCTTGGTATCTGAAACTAAATGAGGATTATAAGTATTTTCAGATTTCTGTGATGAGCTTACAGCAAAATTTGCCATATAGTCTGATATCAGTAGTGAGTTCTTTTGCATTTTCACTTCTCTCAAGTCTTGTATGTTTCAATTGTCTGACATGGAATGAAAAATCCACAGTGTTTGTATAAAAAGCAGMTTTCCTACCGACTTTAACTGAAAACAGTTCAATATATGAGTGTCAGGACTGGATACACAGGCAAATAAAATTATTTTCTGCYTATCTTTTGTTTTGATGATGCCTGTGGCTTGAAGGAGCAGCAGAGAGCACTTTTTAAAATCTATCCAGCTGCACTTCACACTTCAGAGAGCATTTTGTTGTATCCTTGCTATGACCGGTGTTCAGTGATTATGCTGGAAAAGAGAAAGTTTTGTGGTAACCTAATTGTGCCCTTTCAGTACCTCAAGGGGGCCCACAGGAAAGACAGAAAGACTATTTACAACTGTGTGGAATAACAGGACACTAGAGAATGGCTTCAAACTGACAGGAAGTAGGTTTAGATATTACGGATATTACAAAGAAATTCTTTGCTGGGAGGGTGGTGAGGTCCTGGCAGAGCTTGCCCAGAGAAGCTGTGGCTATCCCATCCCTGGGAGTGCTCAAGGGCAGGTTGGGTGAAGCTCTGAGCAACTTGGTCTAGTGAAAGGTGTCCCTGCCCATGGCAGGAGGACAGAACCAGATGACCTGTGAGGTCCCTTTCAACCCAGGCCATGTCATGATTCCATTATTCTGAGAGATCTGCAGCAAATRTGCTATTCYTGATGTGGTCCAGMAAACTGGGCATGACAACAGYTAGAGCTACACTCCCTGGGGAGGGGACAGAAAAAGTCCCTGGCCCCTTTTGCCTACCTGTGTTATTTCCAGTCTGATCCTAAGGCTTTACAGGAGGGGTTTGCAATGTCTTCAGTGTAAATGAACTTGTTGAGGGTGCCATGRAKGTGCCAYRACCCTTCCCTGCTGAGAGGACTGGAGGATTTCCTGCCCAGGGAAAGGGAGCATAGACAGGGCAGTTTTTTCTTTTTTCTGCTTCACCAACAACAGAACAGCAGCCTGGTAACTATCTACAGCATGAGCAGTCCAACTAACTTCTCACTCTGCTGGAAGCATGACAAGAAAAGGGGAAGAATGTTCTAGAATACAAAATGAGACAGATGGTCTGTTAAAAAAATTAGCAGCAGCAAATCTCTCTAAAAGGCAGTTGGGGTCTACCCAGAAAGAAACTGAAAGAGTCAGAGGAAGCCAAATTACTGCTGCTGTTCCAATTTTTTGGATGCACAGTTGGGTAAGCCTTCAAAATAGAGGGCCAGMGTCTTCCCTGCATGTGTTTAGATAGAGATGCCAGTAGTGAATTTAGCAGTCAATCAGCAGTCAAGGCAAGGCATTCCAAATGTAATATTTGTATTGAATTTTCTGGGCAGGGGTAAGATCGGGCTGAAGGTTCTCTCTCTCTCTCCTTTTCTCATGTCTCCAGTTTAACTGTTGGAAGAGTCTCAATATGATACATCTGTGAATAAGGTAGATGAGATGCTGAGAAGTAGAAATGTATTAAAGCTATTGGATTGTGCATGTAACTGTTTAAGAAACCCACCCAAATACTGTTCTTCTCTTTGGCCTGTGCTAAATGCTGAGACAGAGAGAATTTCCYCATTTCTGCAGAACTACCCCATGTTTCTGCTTCCAGTGTTTTAATTCCAGCGGTTAAAAGCATGTTAAGAAGAACAGCAGTCTCTCAAARGGAAAAAGAACTGTTGAATTCTGTGACAATGACATTTGCTTAATTGCAATGAGGTGCATCATGCCAGTATGTATAAAACAAGATGCAAGTGGCAAAGCTGTCATCCGTGCTTGCACAAAGGCCAACTTCTAAACCTGCAGCAAATGGTCAAAATGAGAACCTTGTGGCTCTGATCACAGAARGTGGCACTGGTTGCTAGGGCAGCATGGACATTATTGAAGGAKCGTGGATGGATAGAATCCATTCAGGAATTTGGTTACTGGTGGTTGGAGAAGAAACTGGGGAAAGCTTGTGGAAAGTCACTGAGCCATCACATGTGTCATGGGAGCTTTTAGAGGACAGAACCAAGCCCTTTATTTTTTTCAAGCACAGGCTAGAATTGAAAAGGTGGAGCCTGTGCACAAACTAAAGATGCCACAGTCACCTGCTATGGGGATCACAAAATCCCACAGTGGTCCCATTCCCCTGTTCAAGCAGGGTCATCCCAGAGCACAGGGCACAGGATTGTGTCCAGATGGTTCTGGAACCTGTCCAGTGAGGGAGACTCCACACCCTCTCTGGGTGATCTGTTCCAGTGCTCTGTCACTGCACAGTGAAGAAGTTCTTCCTCACATTCATGTGGAACCTCCAGTGCGTCTCTTGTCCCATTGCTGGGCACCACCGAGCAGAGCCTGGTCCGTGCTCTGACCCCTCCCTGCTGGCACTGACAGACACTGAGGAGGTCTCCTCTCAGTCACTGGGTGGCTCAGCAGAAGTCAGTGTCTCCATTCACTGGGTCTGCCTAGGCAAGATGCACAGGACTGCTTTGTGATTATCTTAACATGAATTCCYCATTTGGATCCAGTGGCCTGTGTTAGTTCTTCTGCTCATGGCATCTTGGTTATAAAGCCTTTTTGCTTGCCTTTCTAGAGAAGTCTAAGCCATCTCACAAAGACAGGCTCTTTCTGAAGGAATGCAGTCAGGGGGAAGGAAAAACCTGCAATTCCCTTTCAACTTCACCAGTTAAAAAGAAATTACTGTTTCAAATTCTTCATCACACCAACCAATCCTCAGAAATAGAGCACCATGTGTGGGATACCTGCTACCTCAACTGAGAAACTTTAACTGGAGAGGAAGAATTGGGGATGCTGAAGATGRATCTCATAGCAGCAAGGGCCAGGGAAGCAATACTTGAGAAGCTSAGAAGATGGAAAGTGAAACAATTGTGGAGATGCACTGAAACTGGTGTTGCTCTAGTTATATTTGCTGACAGACCACTAAATCAATTCACAGAGAATTTGCACTCCCAGCTCATGCATGAGGCAAAGAACCAGCTTCTCACCACCTGAAGCCTGATATGGAAAACTGTTCCTTAGAAAGTGCCCTGTCTCTCTGGGGATTTTAATATTCACATGTATTCCTGGCATCAGYATGCTTGCCAAAGAAACTGCATTTTCTTGGACAAGCATATAGTCTTCAATACAAATATGGGGGTTGGGTCACTTTGTGTCTGTTCTTTATTCTTTACTCTGCTGTACTGTGCACAGACAAAGACAGAARCAATAACTCTTTGAAGTTATTAAGCAGCATTTTCTCTGGAAATGTTGACTTAGATTTACAGAGATAGGGCAGGGAACCAACAAAAGCTGCCACAGAGCAGAGTGAGCAGCAGGGCTCAGTACAATAGGAATGGGTGGGGATAGAAGACTGATACAAAACACTCTTTTTCTCTTTCCCTATCCTTCAAGTCTGGCAGGGAAAAAAAGACACACAAGAGGAAAAGAGAATCTCTCATCTGTCAAGTGCCCTGGGAGACAGTGAGACAAGTCTGGAATCCTACCTATCAACCAGGTTGTGATCAGCTCTGCCACTCAGCTGGATTCTGACAGACATTCCAAGTAAGTGAAAGTCAGATCAGAACTGGCTTTATGAGACAAAATCTTATTTGTGTGGTCTGACACTAGGACCCCATATCTATTCTATTATTGTTCATGTGAAAAAGAAGCCAGACTTCATCAGCACAAGAACAAGGATGTGTATGCATGGCTACATTCTCCTTTGCTTCCCCCTACAAAGCTTGTTGCAGAAGGTGTTTCATCCTGCCATGTAAATATTGCTGCCTTTGTGCATCCTTAGGTTCAATTTTGATTCAGAACAATTTTACTGGAACCAATCTGCCTGATTTCTCTTACAAGTTTTTAATCTCTCCAGTTACATKACAMTAAGACTAAATGCATGTGTCTAAATGTAAAATTTCTAAAGCACTAAAGCAGACTGAAACACCTTTTGAGACAGAAAGCAGCCGTCTGAAAATGCTGATCTACATTTCTGGCTAAGAAGGACCAATACACCAACTCTGCTTTCCCAGCATCAGTTCACTCCAGCACCAGTTCACAGCACAGGGCTGATTTGATTTTCACTGATTGCCAGCAGCCTCAAGGGGCCAGCTGCTTTAGCAGCTGGAGACCAGCCAGGAGTAAAGTGGCCCTGGCCACCGGCCCCTGTGCTGATGGCAGGGGAAGGAACTGCACAAACTACTGCAGCAACTGCTCCAAGATTCCTGAAATGGGGCAGAAAACCAGCAGCTGCCAGCAACTCTAGTTTTAAGGTCAGCTTTGACACAGCAAAGRGGTGCAAAACCATCCTCCTTCTTTGGTGGATCTTGCTGCATAGGTGTGAGCTTCCTTACATTTGTTTTTCCCTTATCTTGTTATATTGAAAGCAAAAAGTGGTTGGCTGTAAGGGGGGAAAAAAGTTTTCAATACATTTGCTTCCTTTCTAAAATCAAATTAACATAAAATTTGGGGTTTTTTTCTATATGTGTACTTAACTTCCTCTTCTTAATCCAGGGAATAAAGCTAGTAGAAGAGGAACTTGTAATGCTTCCTTAATGGGGTTATTTTAAGGGTTAAAATGTTTTTCCTTTTTGAATAACACACTTTGAAGTAGAAATAAAAAGACTCTTTTCTAGTATTATAAGCACACTTTAATATTGTTTCCCATTAACTCCCTGTTATTAGTAAGAGTGGCATTCTCACACTGAAAGATGTTACAAAGTAACTATAGGTCAATACAACAATTAACAGCAGACACCAAAACAAAATATAAACAGGCAAGTGTGTGCACTTTAGCAGATTCTTAGTAATTCACCTGATAAATTACACTATTGTAGCTAAGGTGGGTGAAATTGTTTCAAAGTGTGTTTGTCCAAATTTCATCTTTTTGCAATAAGCCTGAAGGCCTTCAGTAAAAACAYTTTTTTTGTCTATTTTTCCTCAAACTTGTATATTAAACATATTGCTAGTAATCTGGTAAAAAAAAAAGGCAAGTAAAGTTGTATTTTTTAAAAAGCTGTTTTGTAATTTTAGCTATGATGTAACTATCCACTTTTTATTTCAAATTCTCATTTTTAGTAGAAAYACAATAACTAACAGTACAGAACTGTTCTACAGTACCAACAGTGCTTAAACCTATTCAGTTAGGTGCCTTCATATGTCTCTAGATAAATACTCTTGAAATAAAATTTTACCATTAATTGTTACAGGCAAGGGGATTTGCTTGTACCTAAATTCATTTTTGTRGTAGTTATTTGACCTCAGTGAAAAAAAAAGCCCCTCTATAAATACAAGAAGTGGGTCTTGACAATGGGTAGTTTGAAAACCTTTTCATCCTTTTCAGTGGGATTATTATACATAAATATTTTACAAAATAACCTACTCCATTGAAAGTTTTAAGTTCAACATTTGTGCTGTGATAAATACTATAAATATTCTAAAAAGTTATTTGAAAGAAGACAATGAAATGCCAGATTTTGCACATTTTCAAAATTTGGATGTTAGAAGATGTGCTTTGTTAACAACAACTGATTTATGCTGATTCAGAAGTTGGTCCTTACAGATATTTTCCAAGCCTGTTCCCATAAGTTCAAAGATATTGTTAACAAATTCTTAAAGAGAAAAATATCACGGTATAAATAGGCGGCTTCTTTCCCTCACCTATGCACACACASAAACAAGGTAAATGTGGAAAATGTGCTTTCTAAGTACATAAACACACTTAGATGTAAAATCTAATGCTTTGTCCACTTAGACAGATAAAATCCTGAGCACCTTTGGGATCCTAACATTTCTAAATACCTTTGTCATCAGAGGAAACCTATACTTTCTAGCAACCCTTCGCATCAGCCTATGTGCACTTCAAAGGTTTCTGTCTACCTTTTGAAGTGCACTATCCGTATCCAACRCTAAAGCTTTTCTAAGTGGAGACTGGCAGCTGCAAAAATAGACTGTAAATCTGGTTTCAGCCAGACTGTAAGTAGATTTAAAGACATATTTTAAAAGGTCCTGAGAGCCTGTCTTGATTACGGTGCCAAGAATTTCTACCTTGACATTTTCACTCAGTAACTCCTTTCCCTAGTGGCCCATCAGAAACCTCTCTGCTCCTCATCACCTCCCTTAATGCTTCTTAAGACAAAACAGGACTGGAGATGAAGTCCCTGATGTATGGTGCCTCCAGTGAAAGGCTGGAGCAAATGGTCAAGGCATTATCTGCAGATAGAAACACAAGTATTCTTTCCACATGCTGCTGTGTGGATGGCAATAGGAACAAGATGAATTCTCTGTGGTTGTGTCTGTAATTCTGTTAGAGAAACAACTGCTGTGGACTGTGTTCTTCCATTCTTACCCAGAAGCTTCCTCTGCTGTTTCTGTGCTCCACACTGGAGTCTTCAGTCCACAGCACTTTGAAGGTACAGAACTATTGGGGTTCCCAATATCTCTGAGGGT
>QVAJ01000013.1:5893639-5906683 GCA_003546035.1 Mixornis gularis | reverse complement strand
AAAAAAAAGTAGGGCAAGCCCTGCAAAAATAATCATATTAGAACTGAAGTGATGAGATATTTGCTTTTAAGGAGGATCATTTTGACATTCTGAGCTTTTGTTCTGCATTCCTTTCATGCTTATAGCCAAGAGGGTTACAGTCTTTCTTATTCCTTTCCCGCTGTTATTTTATGCAGTATTTGACCCCATAACCTGAACTTTAAGAAAAATGCTCTGTATCACAGGGCACATAATAAAATTGTGGGAATTATTTATTTTTTTTAAATAAAGATTTTTGTAAATTAATATTTTTGAATGCTGCAAAAAATARCACACATTTGTATGTTGATAGGAACATCTGTACACACATATATAAATGACTAATGACTGCCTGTATTCACTGGACATTGTGAGTACACACTTGTTTTCTTGAAGTATCCAAAATTCTCTCATTTTTAGCCTAAAGGCTACATTTAGAACTTTTGTTCCTGGAGTGCAAAGTGKTTTTGATCAGATTAATATTTTTTTCAGAATTTTATTTCATTGAATAGTCTAAYAGTGGGTACCTCTATGAAAGGTTTCTTGCATGTTTTCCTAGTTTGCTTTAGGAGTGTCAAATATAGGTTGAGTCGTCATTGTTCTACTCTATCTGTTTCTAGGCTCTGTAATCTTTTAATAGTCTCCTCAACTCTTATCTATTCTGTTCCTAATTCTTCATTTTACTGCCTTRGTAATCTGATTGTAGCGCAGAGAAATCTCCACCTTCCTCACTTTTTAAAGTCAATGAAACAATGACTTATCTTTTGTTATAGTTCCTCATTTCCTTTTAGCTAAATTTTTTTAACTGAACTTTCTTCTGTGCTCAGTCAGAAAAAAAACATTACAGCAGAAATAGCACAGTCTGTTGCTAGCCTCTCACCCTACCAAAACCTATTTCCAAACCTCAASTGCAGAGTAGGGGAAATTTAGGCTGACCTGTGTCCTCTCAAAGTGCCACAAGAAGTAGAGATTCTTTTAATCACTAATTGTCCTGTTTGTTAAAGACCYCGTTGCATCACAACAGGTTTGTTCAGCATTTCTTTCCTGGTTGTAATCCCATTCCTTTTTCCTAATACAGTGTCAGGAAAATGCTGCAATACAATTCTTCTTCCTAAAAATTCTTCCAGTTCTAGCAGCACACAGATCAGCCACATTTCAGTGGTGCTTTCTGTTCAGACAGAGCTGCTGTCCTCCACCCCTCCTGGGCCTTCCAAGGCTGCAGTGAAAGTCCCTCACAGATCTTGACAGGTGGCAATTCCTTGCACTCCTTCAGAAGCTAACCCCAAATGCAGTCAGTGACAGGGAAGAGAAAAGCCAGCCCAAGAAAATTTCTCCTAAAGTTATTGGCCACTGGGACTCAACCCAGTGGGAATTCAATGGGAATTGCTGATATCAGTTACCTCGACTGATAGCAAGAGGTAATAAATCCAAGGGCTGTGTGACTTCTGGAGAGCTCAAATCTGTGGAGCACCASAAGTGTCTATGCTTCTTTTCTTGGCATAGACAGAGCAGGGGCCAAAAAATCACCTGCCAATCATCTGCTTCRGAAAAGAAATGCTGAAATTCCCCCGGAAACCTGTGGTATATTAGCCCTATTGCAATTTTGTCTAATGTCTGCAGGTACTGTGTTGGTTAGTACTAGAGATGTGCACAGTGCAGCCAAACAGAGTTTTGCAACCCAGTAAACAAGTCATTTCTGGATTTTGGAAATAGCTGATGAAGACCAGGAAAACATCTGGAAATTCTCAGGCCATGATACTTCTCCATATGCAAGATTTGTAACATTTTCACAGGGTGAGATCAGCTGTGATTTAGGAATAAAAACAGCCCTGTTTACGTTTTGAGGGTTTTTTTGCACACTGGCATGAAAGCTTCTGAACAATTCTAATGAGCCTGGATTTTCTTTTACCTATCACAGCTTGTTGTTATTATAGCTTTCTTTAAAAACAGAAGCCAAAAGTCTAAAAATAAAACCAAAAGTCTGCATTTAAAGATTTTGCTTAGTGATGGGTCGTCTTCAAAGTTTTTTTACAGAATGAACRCGTCTTCCTTCCTGTACTGAAATTAGCAGCAGTTTTCTTGAACACATCTCTGTCAGACTAACTGAAGCCACAGAATCTGACCAAAATGAAACAACAGCATGTCTTTACAAGCTACTTACTTGTTTCTATTTTAAAAGGTTACCACTGCAGTCCAGATAAAAATTAGATTTCTTTCAAACAATTTACCAATGCCTGCTTATTTTCAATCCAAAGAACTCCAAGTATTATTCACTCCCCCATTTGATTAAATTCATCAGCAAATATTGCTCTTCTCTCCATCAGCTAAGTTTCTAATAAATGTCTTTTATCTCTGCTGAAACTTTGGTATCCATCTCTATCCTTCTAACAAGCCACATATATTTTAGGAGGCAYATGTCTTTCCACAAAATGAAATCTGAGGCTGAGATCTCTAGCAATTCATTGTATGGGGTATATTCKATTATTCTTCACAAAATCACAGTTCTATGTGTGTATTTTTTAGCACRTCCCAGGTTTTGTTGTCATTGTTGTCCTCTGAATTTGCTAGTCAGTGTGGTGGATACTAGGGGCTGTGAGAGGGTRGGAGGAAAAAGCTTCTCAACTATAAGCTAGTCTGTGCCTTACCCTGGATTCTGGGAAAGCAATTTCACAAGAGTGGCATCCTAACCATTATCCRGGTTTCCCCAGGTTTGATTGCATGCAGGACTATCAGGAACATGATGTCTTAAACAAGATGTTTCAAACCAATCCAGGGGAATGCCTGGAAAGAAGTAAATCCCACAGAGATGGGGTAATGCTTTTTTGAGGCCAACTTCACCCTTTCCCCATAAGACCCAGCTGCAGAGAAGCAGGGTCCAATGGCACTCATATCTCTAGAGGGGACTGTGGGCCACAAAGGACCCCAAAGCACCCCCCTACTCTTCTGGGAACTCTCCACCAGATGACTGCACATGTCCTGTAGTGTTGTACAAGACCCAAAGAATCTCCTTCCTGAGGAGGCATCARGATGTTCCCACAATAACTTTAATATATAGAACCTGATGAACTTTACTTTTCGTGGGCCTCCACCCTGACAAATCAAGACTGTCATAATTAGTCTGAGCACAGACATCAAAATTGCAATGATCAAGTCCTGTCCCTTTACCCATGGTTGATGATATCCTTCCCCTCCTCTATCTATATCTATCTATATCTATCTATCTATCTATCTATCTATCTATCTATCTATCTATCTATCTATCTATCTAATCTATCTCTATCTATCTATCCATCTATCTATCTTATCTATCTATCTAGCCATCTCTGTCTTTTCCTCCTTCTTTCTCTTTTTAACTTGTATATTTTCTTCATGGTATTCTCATATTTCTCTAGAAAAGAACCAAAACAGCTGCTACCTCCTTTYCATTGCAATCAAATTGTTTTAAAAGAAATCTGCYTCATTGACACCAGTCAGTCTGTGTTGTTTCACTGTAATTCATCTCAAGGGATTTATTAGCAGGAAGCTGACCTGCCCTGCCTCAGAGGCAGGTCATTRCACATAACAAAATCTTTTACATTTTAAAGCTCACTACTGTTTGCTGTCCTCAAAAGGGCAGGACTTCCCACATCATCAAATATTCCACACAGGATGTAAACAAATTGACTGGGCACCAACTTTTTMCCAGTTAGTTGACATGTGGGATGCRTGAGTATTAAAAGAAGATGGAAATGATGACTGTGACAGCCAAGGTGCCTTCATCCATGATCCAGCACCTGGCAGAGCCCACACCAGCACAYCATTTCCCTGATGTGGCTTTGGTGTAATCGAGGCCACTTGCTGCTGATCATATATAAGCTTATAGGAAGACATGGTTGGGTGTCAGCATGGTCCTCCCTTACTGAGCAGCCCAAGGAAATTAAAGGATTAAAGGAACAACAACAACAACAACAACAAAAAATTATCTCAGCCAAGGTTTGAAAGCAGCTGGAGAATCAAGGATGCAAGTGAGAGAATGTTACAATTAAGTTTGTTCATGCAACCTTTATCCACCCATTGTTCGTATGTTTCAATAGCTCAGACAGAACATTTTTCCATAGGTAGTTTTCCCCTTTAAATTGTGCAGAATAGATCTCCTGAGTAATGAAGTGACATGCAGTTATGTCTACAAAATACTGGACAATCTTTCTGCATCTGTTGAAAGGAGTATAATAAACAGAGCAGACTCAGGAAGGGAAGGAACAATATCCGTCCTAAGCGATTCTGCATGATGTTCAGTGCATTACTCCAAGGAGTATTTTTACAATCCTTGACCAGTTGAGACCTTCTCATTTTCCAGCTGGTCAGCTTGCAGTGTGGATATAAGCTTAGCAAAGTGCTGATCACTCACTTTTGCAACTGGAGTTGGTGGGATAAATATTTTTAGTSTCAGTGTACAGAGAAATTAGTGGGATAGAGATCTTGAATGCTAATGGACCATGTCATGCTGAGAGCAGTGTGCAACTGCATTTCTAACCCTGGGCCTACCTCAGGACGGACCTACACACAAAGGGATTAACAATGCCAAGTTTCCTGAAAAGTCAGGTTATGTATCTCATGCTGAAAACTAAAATTAACAACCAATTTCCTCCTCAGTCTCAATTATTTTGCCTAAAAATAAGTGAGACTAATAGGATTGCCTTTGCTCATATGAGTAGAATTAAAGTTGATTAATGGCTGTGACACACTCACCAAAAAAAAAAAAAAAAAAAAAATTATATAAATGGTGACACTCAGAAATGAGGATAAAATTAGTGATGAGAAAGATTGCTTTCATTTCAGTGTTCCTGTCTGACTTGCCTTTAGAATCCTGCAGATAACAAGGCGTACAATGATTTAAAGAAGACAATAATGTAAGAGTGGGTGTTGAGATGGCTCTGTTGACCCATTCCTAAGCTGAGGCTTTTTGTTTYCATAAAGCTTTTATGGGTGCAGACCCACTTTTGGGGAAGAAAAGTGTGGAGCAGATTCTGGACATCTCCCCCTCCTTAGATGTCATCAGCATATATGGTACCCTGGGAATGTAGGATGCTTCTTCCCCTTCTTCCTAAAGGTGCCCCTCTCTCTGCTCTGCATGTGCAATTATGAAAATTAAATGGTTTTGGTTTTTTCATAACAGAGACATATGAGAAGCACAACTGAAAACAACTCTTCCTTTGCCATTTGTTTTGATCCTTTCTACTAAAGAATCCTTTTCTGGGATTTTTTTTCCCAGGTATGCCATTTCTGGCATGGACAGTTCCTGGTAGAAAGGAGCTGTTTTATAATGGTCAGCTAAAGTAACTTTTCCATCATTTTTATTATACCTTCTGGTAGTTTGGTAGGGGGTTTTTGGGGGTGTTTTGGGGGTTTTTTTGGTTTGGTTTGGTTTGGTTTTTTGGGTTTTTTTTTTTCCCCACAAATGATACTTCTCCCCTTATAGGAGAGTTGGCACATCTTTACAAGAGTTCTTGACATTTTTTTGTGATTTCTGCCAAGCCAAATTTCACAGTATATAGGAGCAATAAATTCTGTCCCCTAATAGATGGTTGGAATTGGAATAGATGTTTCAATTTTAACCTCTACCCTCATCAGCATTAAGAAGTGACTGCTTGCCAATACAAACCCCACAGTTACCACAGCTGTTTTCGTACTCAAACGTTGACTGAAGATGAGCTTCTCAGACAACATCAAAAGGACAAATGATAGCCTGTTACAGAAATCACTGCATTCTGCAGCAGCAGTGTTCCCTTCTGAGTGACTGGTCCCTAAAGCTGGAGCAATAATTAAATCACTGTAAGATCTGTGTATAAGATAGYTCTCATAAATACCCTGATATTTGCCTGTATGATCGATTTAGCTCTGTCATTGTCATCTCCATGGACCTGCACTCAGCCACATCCTACTGCCATTGTGCTCAGCTGAAC
Source organism: Mixornis gularis (assembly GCA_003546035.1). Taxonomy (NCBI): domain Eukaryota; kingdom Metazoa; phylum Chordata; class Aves; order Passeriformes; family Timaliidae; genus Mixornis; species Mixornis gularis. The sequence continues at coordinate 5,900,723 of QVAJ01000013.1, read as the reverse complement.
AGAGATGGAAGTTGAGGAGCATTAAGTGCACCTGGTCCCCCTCCCTCTTCACCCCAATTGTGCTATTTTTATGCTCTCTTAGCCTCTTGAGTGGGCATTTCTGTAAGGAGACAGTGCCTTGTATAGGCACAAGGAAACACCTAATGTATACAACCACTAAAGTTGGAAAGATATGTCTATGTGCTCAGTACCCCAAACTTTGATCCTTTTTTTTATCTATAGTCTGTACTGGCTTCTTGTTCACTTCCTCTGTCCTAATACACAGTTGTACACACACACACACGCACACACACACACACGTGTATCTAGATGCTTCCCAGCATCAGATCCTCATCCTGCTCTGCAGAGAGGACATCTCCTGTGAATATTCTCCTGGCTGATTTTGCTCCAGGATGTAAGCTTCCCACTCATTCACAACCTCCTCTGCCCACAGTAGCTTTTCACTCCCAAGTCACAATCCTGTGCTGTTCTTAGTGCCAGCTTTGGTGTGACTCAGGGTGATGTTTTGTGCTCTGCCGACCTTTTTCAGGCAGCTTTGGCTGGTCTATTGCTGAGGGATCCAATTGGGTTGCTACTCACCTGTTTTCTGGTAATTCTGGGCAGCAAGAGTTCATACTGTTACCCTTTAGTACAGGACCAATTATCTCTCCTATAAAGTCAATAAAAATATGGGGCTAAGGATTAAGAAGCCAGGCAATGGAGATGGGATAGAATATCAGCTCTCTTTATTAATACATWCCAGATACTATTCTTAATTCAGATGTTATTCTTATTTGTATATCTTCTTCTGACTGATCTCTGCTTTATCAGTGGGTATTGGCTCGAGTCACAGTGGGTATTGACTTGAGTTTTATCCATCCCCCATAAATTTGTTGAAAAACTGTAAAATAACTAAAGAGTAACTCTAATGTGATTACACTTTGATTTAATCCTGTTCCCAACATGGAGATGCTGAGTTCTGGAAAGGAGCTGCAATCTGTAGGATTTATCTCCGAGTGTGCAGGGGATACAGTTAGGTGAGCAATGTCCCTCTCCTCCACTGTACCATTTTACTCCCAGAAAGTCCTTTTACTTCAAGCACAGCTCTCTGCACAGCTGCCACAGCACTATGTAAAAGAGCTGTTCAGTCTCTGCCTTCACTTATTCCATGTGGATTTGCTGGCAATCAGATTTAGCTGCACATGTATAAGCTCCCAACCTCTTGGCATGGTCATCCTGTYGCAGCTTCCTCAATTTCTCAGGCAGCAAGGACTAGAAATACCAGGAGGAAGGGAATGTTCGACATAGCACTGCAGCCATCTGTCCAGCTGAGTTAGCACTGAAAGGCTCCTCAGAGAGCAAACCTCACCTGCCAGCAGATCAGCATGGAAAATACAGAGGTAGGAGCAGAGAGGTACTTTCCTCTTTTGCTCCACAAAGGGATGTTTCCAGAAATTACTTGCTTTGATTTATTGAAACAGAATGATAAAGCATTTTGCAGTTGTAAGTCCTGCAATAATGAAATATCAATAACCCCACCAACTGATAAAACCCATCTTGTAAACAGACTTTACATTAATTTRGGTGACGTACAAATTTACACTTTAAAGAAAAAAAGATAAAAAGAAAATAAACAAAGTTAAAAAATAAATTGCATTGCCTATTTTAAACTGCAGCACAAAAGATTAATTACATATTGCTCCTATTTCTCAGTTCTCTGAGAACGATGGCAATATACAATTGAATACATCTTTATGTTTTGTTCAATAAATGGAATTGCTGCCAGTGCTTAAGATTTTGGTATGTTCATAAAGCATTCAGTCTATTGCACCATGACTTTTTCAGTGAAAAAAAAAAACAAACTCTAAAACTCAGAGGCTAAGCAACAAAAAAAAAAAACAAACCAAACAAACACCCTGTAGACATCCATACTTTCAAACACATTTATTTCCTCTATTTTAAAGAAATAATTTCTCATCTTAACCCATTATCACTCTAAGAACTTAGACAGATTTCAAAAACTTAAATCAAGCAGCTGAATATGAAAATACAAAGTCATCAAGAACTTGTAAATCTTGTCCGATTTACACAGGCAAAATCAGACCCTAAGAGTTTTGCTGGGTTCAAAGTAAAGAAATTGGAAACTCAGGGAGGTTTTGGGTCATTAATTATTGCAGTGCTACCCTGGATTGTACTGAACAGCTCTCTGGGAGTCTCAGTTCTTGCATGGAGAGATCTGGCATTTCAGATATGATTCACATTCACATCAGTGATAAGCATTTGCACAGGTAGTAGTGGGCTTCCCACAACACACTCAGGGTAGACAGAGTCCATAAATGGCTTTTTTATCTTAGTGGCTTGTGCAAATTTCCAGATATGTGACCCTAGAGCTGATGTATCCAAGGAGCCTTCCATTTTCAGTGAAAGAGGGTGTGCTAAAACTTATCTTGTGCTTATTGTAGATTGCCCTTTCTATTTATCAGACAATTTACTCTTTAAAATTACTATTTAAATATGTACCATTTAGCTAGTTCTGGAGACTATCTCCCAATATTTTAGAGGGAGGATTAGAAATACATTCAAACAGGTGTGGTGTATGCAGAGGAAATTTGAAATCGTGACAAAAAACTACAACTAAAATTTAATCTTGCCAATAGACTATGTTAAATTTTCAGGCTTTAGTGATGGTTGATATGATATTGAAGGTTAATTTGTATTTCAGGTTTRCCCATTTTTATGTAATTCATGTTCCAACTGTGCAGGGATTTTGTAATAAAAGGAATGTTTGTCAGAAATAGCTAATAACAGTATGTTGCATCACGAGCAGCTTTTTTCCCAATAGGACACCTTGGCTGTGTTAATTTCCATGAGTATAAAATTCAAAATTCAATGACCTTCAGAGTACAATGAATTTCAGCAGGTCCAGACTGTCACCTTGTACATGGAAGAAAGGAGAGGCTAAAGGGAGTGAGGAGGGGAAGAAAAGTGCTAAGCAAAAATATCTGTCATCTCTGCTTGTCTCTTATCTCCAAAGGGTCAGCAAGTGATAAAAGCAGGAGCACAGACCACGGGGGACAAAGAGAAAGAGAGGAGTGAAAAAGATTTTCTTTGGAAGGGCTAGAAAAATCTCACAGAGGGAAGCTACAGATCTGCATGTTTAAAGCTTGCAGAAAGCAGCAGTTGCACGGGGAAAACGAGCAGCTTTGTGGATGTGCTTGGGAAAAGCAGCAGTCTGGAGGCACCTGAGAGCCCTGCTCCTGAGCCAAGCAGGAGAAAAGCAGCACAGTGGCTGAGTGCCCATCCATGTACATTCAGAGGTGATGGATAGATCCATTAGGTTTTAGTTTTACTGTGGAGAAATCAGAGTGCTGGGCTCTTTCGTCATCTGACACTGCTCCACCAGGATCTGTGCTGTCTCAGTGAGCTAATCTGATGCTCACTCTCTAACATTTGCCTGATATTGCTTAAAAGTCAGGGTTTTCTGATACCAAACACCCTCTATCAGTTTACAATGTTGGGGTTAGGATTAGTAAATCCCGCTCACTTCCATGTGCAGAATTTTTTCTGCTGCCAGAAGTCCATGAATAATTGTATTTAGGCAGTTTCATAGCACTGTTGTGATCAGAAAGGGTCATTTGCACYGAAAAACCTCTTTTCCTCTATAAAACCAGTTTTACTACCAAAAATTCAACAATAGCCATTTAGTCCTGCTAAAAGTAGAAATGCATTTTAAAACATGACATCAATTTCTAAAYAATGAAATTGCTTTCATATGTCATGGAAATACAAGGGATTCTGCCATCTTCACTACTATAAATATATATCTACAACTAATTACTTTCTGAGGTAGATAGAAAGCTAAATAGATGAAACAGAGCAGATCACTAGCAGATTACTTTCTCATTTAATTTTGTATGATGCTGCAAAATTTAAATCTCCACTGAAAATACRGCAAATCTTGAGGATCTTCAAAGCTAGGGATTTGGTTTTCACTCCTTTTAAGTTTAAAAAAAAATAAGGGAGCTCTCACTAGATATTTTACATAGTTCAAACCTGGGTCATGTCTTGTGCAGTATTATAATGCAAATGCAAAATTTGGAAGAATCATAAATAACTGCTTCATTTTGGATGACTTATACATATAGCCCTTACTTTGTTTCTTGCATTTCAAAGTTATTTCAGATCTGTTCATGATCTACTGTTTTCTTAATGTAAATTAGTAATATATTTAAAGACAAATTAGGTCATTAATGTAAAAAAAAATTTGCTCCCTAACCCTGGAACTGGAATCCTAACTGCTGGAAGCAGATAAATACCTGAGACTGGGTAATGTACAGATTAGGAGCTGATTACAGTATTAATTACTTTACCTGGCACGKGCCAATATGCTGGTTGGGTTTTGGTTTTAAGTGAGATTCAYTTCCATGATCTGATGTGATTAATASRTCAATTAAAAACTTGAATTGGTGTAACTGGAGGCTGGCGAACTGAAGTTTGCAGGACAGAACTGACATATATGCAGTGGGATTGTAGGAAATACATCAAATATTTGCATACACTTAGACTCAGCAATGGACAGTGATGTAGCTTTGATGGCAGCATGAAGATTCAGCAGCAGCATGACCTCAGTGGATAAGACCAGCATGGAGGCCAACTATTCTGATGGCACTGCACCAAGCTGTGTGTTGATAAATGCTGCTGGCACCCAACATCAACATTTTGTGGTGTCAGCCTGGGGAGGAAGAACATTTGGGTCTGGTACCAGCCAGGCTGTTGCTTCAAGCACGCACTTCCTCAGACAGTACCTGGCCATCTGTTGTGGGCAAAGGAGAGGTGGAAAAGAAATTTCTTGGGTGTAGTGATATTTTTATACATTWCATCAATGATCTTGGGTTCCTGTCCCATTCCTGAAGAGAGAGGACATTTTCTTTCCCCCTATACTTAGTGAATTGGTCGTCGCTTCTGCCCTTTGCCGGTGGAGATGTTGCCACTGTCATTGAACAGCAATTTCTGACACCTGCAAGCGTCATGGGCACTGCTGATCCTCCCTCTGAGACAGGTGAGCCAGAGAGAAAGCATGGATGGAGGACTAGCTTCRACTTTTTTATCCTCCAGTGCACTCATCCAAATTGTGCAGATGGCCCATGGTGAAACMCACCATCTGCTACCACTTAGAAACGAACATTTCCACTTGAGGGTTGGTTCTTCTCCTAAGGCACCCCAGTGTGTTTTGCACAGCTACAATCTATCCATGCAAAACATTTACATTGGATTCAGGTTGGCCCTATATGTAACAGGATAACAGGACTGCTGGAAACATTCCTGTCAATCTGTAAAGCTTCAATCTTGCCAGGAAATCTTGATTGCTTTCTTTGCCAGAATTATGAAATTAGTAGGGAAGGCAAAGTGTGGCTTTTTCAGCTGAAGAGAAGCATTTAATCAGTGTGTCATGATACCCTGTTCTAAGAATTATTTTAATTGCCTTAGATAGGAACAGAATCATGTGGGTCAASAATTAGCTGAAGGGCCATAAACAAAGGAGTGTGTATGGGAAATCATCGTGCTGAATGCAAAGTAGAGAGTGAAGGGGTTTTCCTCTTTGTTCAGCTCCAGGGTTCAACTCCAGAGCCACCATTTAGTTTCATAAAAAATAAAAAATAAATTAAAAAAAAATAATAAAAAAAAAAATAAAAACTCACTCAGGGACTTCAAGGAAGGTACTAAGTTAAGGGTTCTGAAGCCAGAGAGGAGTGAGGAGGAACTCACCAAGCCAAGGCTCCAACTCACAAAAGCCCAGAAAAAGGTGTTCCAGCTCTCATTGGCTTCAATTTGGGCATGCATTTAATGAAACCCCATKGCTAAAGCTTTTTTCCATCTCTGTCCTCTGAGTCTTGTGGTCCTTTATGTGCTGCACATTAGAGGGGAGCAAAAGGCTGCTCTCACAGACCTGCTCATCAGAAAAATGGGGAGTTGGAGTGGAAGCTAATGCCAAATGGTTCTCCCTCCTCTTCAAATCCGGCCGTTCCCATACAACAGTAGACAGTGACAGGCGTGGAGAAACATGGCCAGCTGGAGGGCAGCAGAACTGGCAAGTGGGGTGGAATTTTCTCAGGCAGGAAATATATTGGAACATAATGTTGTTTTTCAGAGCCATGAAAATGCCACCACAGGAGGAGGATGGCTACAGAGCAACCAGAAAACCACAGAGAGGCATGGCTTGTCAGAGTTGTCTTTTTAAATTGTGGATTTGTTGCAGTGGGAGCAACCTCTTTTACGGGCCAAACACAAAGTTGTGCTTAAAATCAGCACCTTTAAGGAGTCAAATTTGAGTCTCTTCAGACACAGTCTGCTGTAAAGCAGCTGGAAACCTCAGCAGTTTTGTATGAGGTGAGCACCCAGTAGTTATTTTCCTCTCCAACCTCTTTCACAGGGGTGTGGAGAGGAGAGRACAGTTTTGAACCTGCTGTGATTCCATCCCAGTGACTATTAGGGTTTGATTGAGAGCTGCTCCACACAATGTGATTTCTTGGGGATATTAGACACATTAAACTGTTTGCTGACCAAGTGGAAAAGCTGCTCAAAAAACCTAAAAAAATTGACATTTTTGGATTTAAAAAGAGCAGAACAACACAAGGAATTCCTTCACCGCTTCCCACGGATGGGCAGATGTTCAGCCATCTATCTCCAGGACATCAGGGCTCCATAATGAGTAACCCAGTTCCTTTTTCTTCCCCCAGCTTTATATACTGAGCATGACACCATATGATGTGCAATATCCCTTCGGTCAGTTGGGGTCAGCTGTCACAAATACTTGCTGATGGGGTGGTATCAGAGGCAGAAAATTACTTGGTGCTGTGCAAGCACTGCTCAGTGATAAAAAAAATATCCCTGTGTTATCAACACTGTTCCAGCAGAAATCCAAAATATAGCCCCATACYAGCCAATATACAGAAAATTAACTCTATCCCAGCCAAAACAAGAACAATGTGCTTGCTAGAGGATCAACACCTACCAGAGAGTAAAAACATTTTGAACAACTAAATAGTTTCCTGGGTGCTGTATGTCTGGAACTCTAGATTGCAAAGTCACAGAATATGTTGAGTTG
>QVAJ01000013.1:5882204-5892696 GCA_003546035.1 Mixornis gularis | reverse complement strand
TTTTTTTTTTCTTGCCATGGGTATGCTAGCAATGAGCAGGTTTGCATGACCAAATAAAAGCTGTTTTGCCACCTCTCTGTAGCAAAGGACATACTAGAAGAGTGKCACACACAACATTTCTCCATTTGTGCATCCATCCTGAGCGAGCAACAATCTGGCCCTCAAGATTATAGTGGCAGTCATGGAGACTAATGTAGCGCCTAATGTGTCATCTGGCCTGCAAATGGACATTATTTAAACAAAGCAGAAAACAGCCGACAGCCAATTTTCACATATTTGGGCAGGCAGGGAGGAGGGGAGAACCAAGTCAGTCTGTGAGCATTAAAACTAATGATGCCTGATGGTTTTTTATCTCAAAGTCTCCCCGCTCTGATGCTGTGACGCGTGTTGAAGGGTGAGCTCATGCTTGAACCTTTTCCTCAGTAGGGTTACTGATTGCAGACAAGTAGCATCTCTTGCCCCTATTCATCCACTTGTAGGAACTTAATAGCTTAATATCTTCTTGTCTGTCAGATTTGATCAAAATTGGACAGGAGATTCTGAAGATATTTCAAAGGAGAGTAGCAATAGACACACATATGCCTGCACACATAGASTAATCACATAAATGTCATTTCCTTATTAAACTAGAATAAAACCAGTCATCACTGTAAAAAACTGCATATAAGATATATCTCATCTGCTTCTGCTTCAAATATAGGGCTTGCAAAAAGATTATCCAATATGTTTAGGTACTTTCCTAACTCTATTAGATGTCAATATTTAGTATCCTTATGCTCTCCGAGATTTTACCATTACATGCATTGCAATACCTAAAGCTACAACTTATAGATTTAGAAGACATTTTTGCTTGTATTTTTTCTGATACGTACTACAAAGAATAAGGAAATATGTAAAGGGTGTCCTTATAATTATCATAATTAAATCATATATTGTTCTATTAAAACTTTACCATTAATAAACAACTACCCACCTTAGACAAGATGCAACCATTTTTGCTAGTTCTGTTAGATGTGAAAAATGTCCAGTTTTCCTGTCTGAARCAGTTTGTGGCAAGAAGGACAGTATGCTATTTCATTATATTCCTTCATGTGTGTTAGAGGGGTTAAATAGTGTCTGGGACAGGCATTTCCAGCTGGACATGCCTTTGTAAGTGGGACACTAATTCTCTCTATTTGGTGGCAATGCCCATGATTTCCCTCTGAAACTTTTCGAGTGCATTTCATAAGGTCTCAGACACTAGAGCCAAAAAGTTCAAAAAAGAGTTTTGGATTTTTTTTGAAATTATGAAAATTTCTATTCTKCATACTTACCAAAAAAAGCTTAATGCTGGTAATAAACCTAAAAGAGGAATTGGTCTGTGGTTTTGACCAGGAAAACAAAAGGGTTTCCACCTGCTTTCACTATTTGATGAACTCATTTCTTTCTTAATACTTTTGGCAGCACTTCCTTCACCTGGGACAGATGCTGGCATCATAATATCTCCATAAAGTCTGGAGTAGAAGCCATTCCTTCCTTCCTGAGCAATTATTTTGTCCTGCACTTACAAGCAGATTCCCCATTGCTCACAATGCCACCCCACTGTGGCTCAGCCCCTCCTGGAGCTCAGCCACACAAGTGCTCYGTCAGKGTTTKCTCATCCCACAGCATTGCCTTGGCTGCTCCAGATCCAGGAAAATAAAACAGGATTTCTAGGTTGGCACATGAGCTCCACTGGGCAGCTGGAATTTGATGCAGGATCTGTGAAGAGCTGATTCCTGACTCAGGCTGGGGGTGTGTACATTTCACAAATAATGACTGCTCTGAAGTTGGAGAGGGTGTGATCATTCTATTGTGGTTTGGAAAAAAAAATTAGCTGAACGCTCCCAAAGTCCAACACTCCCAGAGCCATAGGCTCTAGGATGGCACCTGGAGGCTTGAAGTGGAATCAGATCCCTCTAGAACTAGGCATTGTCCAAGCCCACAATAAATTGTAGTCCTTCTGACATTGCTCAAAGTCTAAATGCAAGCACCTTATTCAATTGGATCTTTCTACAGAGAAAAACACTAAAAATAATGGTAGAATAACAACAATATATAACAGGAAAGCATTRAAGGGGAGATTAATTTTCTGACTTGATAAAATCTTTCCTATCCAAAGGCTCTTAAAATATTATCACACTCTACAGAAGGCTTGCATATGCTGACACCAAATTGTGGGGAAAGACATTGCTCTCATTATAAAATACGTAAAATTGGCTCTTCATAGCACTTTTACAAAGAAGCAATAATGTGCAGTTTATGAGAAGTAATGTAAATTATACCTGCAACCCATTAAGCTCCCTTTTGTTAAGGAGCTCTGAAGTGCTGATATAGTTTTGCTATCAGCAAATCTGCCATTTTATTGCAGTTATTCATTGCCCACAGCAATTCAACAGAAAATTAATTAGCATCAGCCCACTATAAATCTCAACAGTATTAACTAAAATGCCAGTTCTGTAATCACTTTTCATTAAAGCCAAAAATACTAATTAAAATTGATTTCTGCCTGTGCTTTGGTAAACTGCTGCCAGTGTAARGATCTCAGCAGTAATGCTGGATGAAGGGAGACCTTTACTAAAGTGGATTTTATATATTGTCTTATCCCCTTTATAAAGATAACAATGTGTGAAAGGATAAGGGCTTTGAGAGCAGAAGCTGACAGGTTCCATGGAGAAGGGGAAAAATGTGAAATCACTAGTGAATGTAACCTCATTAAAACTGCAGTATGCCATATTTTCAATCTCGACTTTGTCTGTCTTTCAGGCAAGTGCTTATTAATACACCTCAATCAATAAGCTATGAGGTGTTTTTTTTGATGGATAGTTCTAACCAATTCAGTGGCATTGAATAGAGATCTGCCAAGTACTTTTGCCTCACTATAGTCACCTTCTAGAGGCTTTTCATAYGTCATGGGCAATCTCAGTGCTGAAGTTTACATGGATTTTTGGAGATGAATTTGCAAGACTAAAAGTTCTCTGCTGTTTAGAGTATGTGCACGTGTGTGAGAGTGACAGCTTGTTATTAATGGCAAATTTAAAACAAATTGCACTATCAAACGGCACTTTAATACCTGAGTATTAAGCAGTACTGGAACCTTCTCATGCACAGATTTATGCCACTTTCACAGCAGAGTAAGAGACAGTAGCAGGTGGCTGTTTATCCTGTGAATTAACATTTACTTCAGCAGTGGGTTTTACTGATACTCCCTGGGATCTGAAAGTTGCTGAGATAAAGGAATTTTGTATTTCTGCCTGTTGTCAGTTGGGGAATGTGCTAAAATAAAGTTAGCTTAAAGAAAAGTGAAAGATATATGTCATATGAAAGAAGAGCACATATTTAATTTTCTGATAAATCTGTTTTTGTAGTGAACAGACCTGTTTTACCAAGTTTCTGCCTCCCTGGACTTGATCACTTCTTTATTTTTCCTTGCTGACCACCACTCTCCTAATTGTGCTCCTCACCTAATTCTGTGCTTCAAAGCTGTTTGCCTTCTCTTTCTAGTCCTTCACACTTTTTTTTTTTTTCCCCTGTAGCCTCAGTCCCCCTTCCCTGCTCATGGTCCAAACCATAATGTCAGGCAGGTTTAGCTCATCCAGTTCAGCCTGTGCACCTTTCCTAATGTGTCATAGCACATTCTTGCTCATCTCAGCTCCCTGTGCAGCGCAGCATCGCTCCTGGATTCTGCTGCCATACCCAAGCTCCCAGCAGAACTGTTCCCCTATTCCCATTTCTCCCTCATCCTCACCAAAAACTTCCTCTCTGGCCAGTTTCTTATGCTTGGCCATGTCTCCTYCTTCTCCGGGCTGAATCATTCCTGGTGGCAATCATTCCTTCTTCTGGAATTGCTTTTTCTGTTCCCATTCGGGTATTTCCCTCTGCAGGCCGCTGATCCCTCATGAGTTTTCATCTCAGGTATTCCTGCTCTAACATTCCCCACCTCCCCTGAGTCTATAGTTGTCCACAAATCCATCCCCTGCTCTCACAGAAGTAAAATTYAGCCCCCTTTCAGTGTTTTGTTTGGAGCTGGTTGCCATGGACACACTGCAGACACATTTCCCTTTAAAGGTTCAAAAACGCTGAAGGAGTGTTGCCTGRAAATAACTTGTTTCTGTGAGAAATGTAAAAATGTGAAAGGTRTTGCCACTATTTCAGATGCTGGAACAAGGGTATTATGATGAATGACTGAATATAGTGGACATTATCACAGCTCTGCATAGTTCTTCCTTGCATAATTTCCCTTTCCCACTGTGAGCAATATTCTGGACCTGTTTCTGCTCTAGTTATAGAACTCAGATATGCTAAATGTATAATCATAGCCTAGAAACAAACATAAGAAGTGTCAATGCCAAGAATTTAATTACAAAATACATCAAAAAGAACCCTATTTTATTTTTTTTTTCTGAAAAGGATTATGATAAATTAARTGCTTAGAATAATAACAATAAAAATCTGCAATACATTAGACAGGCAGGAGAGATTGTTTCAATTCCATCCCAGTGCATTTTCTAAATTTCCAATACTTGTAATGAAAAAAAAAAAAAAAGAGTCATATTTTCTTATAACWGTGCCATAAATTGGGGATATAATCTCATCATGCATCTGTTCCATTTGCCATCAATTAGTTTGATGAAAACAGGCTAAAGCTGTGCAGTGATCAGCAGCAGAGATTAAATACCCTTCAGTTTTGATTATACTTCTTKCTTTACCCATCCAACCACTGGCTATGGGGCACCCCTACCATTTGTTACAGCTCTGATAAAATTTTAATGCCTGTCATTTCCATTTTCAAAAATGTGTTATACTATAATTTTTCCCAGGTAATACTTCTTTTATTTTCAATATATGAAGAGAAGACTCAAAATATGTCTAGGACTGAACAAAAAAGTAAAAGTATGGGGGGGRAATCTAATTCTTTACAAAAAAGTTAAAAGTTAAAAATTGTAATTAATTAAGAACGTAGTAATCTCACTAAAGCACAGTTTTCCAGATGAGATATTCTTCTTATGTTCAGAATATTCTACTGAAATAATTAATATTTTTTTTCATACCAATCTAAAATCAACTTTGCATTTTCATCAAAACATCTCAGGAAATTAATAGAACATCTCAGGTTGCATCGATCCAGTACAGCCAAGAAAAAACAAGAAAAGAAATTAAGAAAKAAAGTAATTTCAATATTGTAAGTAACATCAATTCCTGTTTTCAGCCAGATAGGARTTTTTCCTGAATTGAAATTTTGCAGTGATTTTTTAGAATTATTTGAAGACTATTTTCCACAGCTCCAGTTGTCAATCAGCAGGGTATAGAAGTTCATACTAAACTTCATACTAAACCTGCAATAAAGGCATATCCAAGGTGAATATCCTTGGACAACAAAGCCTGTAAGTGAGGTCTAATTAAAAAATGTATATTTGCAGCCAGTTTAAGGCTCTTTTACTTTTTTTGTTTGTTTGTTTGTTTGAGTTTTTTGTTTGTTTTACTTTTCTGAGAATTTTTGGGTTTTCTTGGGGGATGGTTTGGTATTTTTGTTTGTTTGATTTTTTTGTTTGGGAGATATATATAGATACAGATATATATATATATATCCAACTATGATTCAGTAGTTATTGAACATGGCATTCTGACTTCATGAGTCATGTGCCTTCTCTTCATGTGAGTCACAGAAGCCTAGAATGGAATGGGACCTTAAACATCATCTTGTTCCAACCCCCTGACATGGGCAGGGACACCTCCCACTATCCCAGGGTGCTCAGAGCCCCATCCAGCCTGGCATTGAACAATTCCAGAGATGGGGCAGCCACATCTTCTCTGGGAAACCTGTGCCAGGGCCTCACCATCCTCACAGGAAAGAATTTTTCCTAATATCCAATCTAAACCTACTCTCTGTCAGTCTGAAGCCATTGCCTTTTCTCCTGTCACTCCAGACCCTCATAAATAGTCTCTCTCCATCTTTCTTGCAGGCTCCCTTCAGGAAGTGAAAGGCTCCTACCAGGTGTCCCCAGAGCCTTCTCTTCTTCTGGCTCATTTAAGTAGTTACAGCACAAGAAAATAAATTGATCTTTTCTTTACACTTTTTATCCCAAAAGGCAAASCTTTGAGGCTGCAGTTATACAGCTGAATATTAAAACCACCCCAATTTAAATGTATAAATCTCCATCTTYTAGACTCCAACCTATCCAATTGCTCTTTCAAGCTGTGGTTGCCCCTATTCAAACTTATTTAACTGGCCCTACACTTTAACACATCCTTAATACAGTAATGATAAATTTATTTTTTTTTTAGGTTCATGGGTTTTAGTTATTGCTCAGAGCTGGGAAATGCCCTCCTGAATGAGATCAACCATTGCACAAAACCTCTTAGTAAGAAAACAATACAAATCCACTGCCAAGATCTTAAGTATCTGCTATTAACTCCACATCAGATTTGAAAGCACCCATTATTTTCCACCAAAAAAAAGAAAAAGGAAAAAGCACTTTCCTWAAAGGAAATGGTCCAAATTCACCTCAGATGTCAGTCCACAGGTTTCATCAAGGATTTGTTCAGCCAGCATGCCAAATAAATTAATAGCTTTTCTAGCTCAGCCAGCATTTTGTACTTTGGTTCAAATACTCTGCAGTTATTTTAACTCTGAGTTGAAAAAAAATAAAAATCTCGTTTTGTCTCATCTTTCTAGAACTTATTTTRAAGGGGAGGAATGAGGCAYTATGAAAGAAGTGAATGTCTAYCTAGAGCATTGGTTAAATGTCCATYTGAAAGTTAAAACTGGTGATCAAAACCACAAGGTTCTTCTTTATTGCTGTATTTTCAATATGATTTTCAGTGATGGAATTGTTGTCTCATCTTTGTCAGTCTCTTATATTCTCCAAAGAAAGAAGTCACAAAAAGCAGTTTTGCTGAAGGTGATGAGGATGCTCATGGCCCTGAAGAAGTTCAGTTTGCAGGCCTGAGCTGGCCCTCCAGAAGATTTTTGCATCCTGAAAAGGTGGATTTTTACTCCTTTTGTAGGACGTGCTCTTGTGACAGGAGCCTGTCACATCACAGACAGCTCATTGAATTCTGGCAGGTTTTCATTTTGTATTTGTGGGGAAACATCAGGAATTGAAAAGAAATACTAAAGCATTCTACATTGGTCACAGTTTCATGCAGTGCTGGAGATTTCTTATGTATAAATTTTTCATAGCTCTAGACCACACAAAATTAATTAATTAAATGAATCAGTAAATAATTTAGTCTGAACCATTTCAGAATGGTGTTGAATTTCTGAAACAATTAAAGACGAGAGAAAGCATTACTCATAGACGGTGCTATGGAGGTCTCAGTAGCAACTATGAATATGGAGTGGTTTCCACAAAAAAGCAAATTTCAGCATTTTTTACAACTCTTCTGAATCTTTCTCTTGGCTCACTCAGAATTATCTCAGTCATGGTGATGGATTTCAATTTATCCCTGGACAGTTCTCATCCAAATAATGACAAAAGATCACTTTCTGAGACTCRGATAACAAAAGGGCAATATTGTGGACTTGGTTGCCCTTCACTACTTCTTAAATTTTACATTCTCAGTAGGTTTTCATCCATTTTCTGCTGTAGTCAGAGGCCCTTGCCACTCCTCTCAGGTGAAATGGCATTATCAGAATGGCCATCAGAAAGAAATGTTTCAAGAAATCAAAAATGATGAGAGGAAATGTCTGCCCTCTGCACACTGACAGATCAGGTCATCTATCACTGCCAGTAAAGCTTTTTATTTTTTGTCTTTTGGCCCAAATCCAGACTGTGCCAGGTCTGCAAGATTAGTTTTGATTAGATGATATTATAGCTGGCCTTCAGTTGGCTTCTTTTCTTGCTCATCTTTAGCAACCAAAAATCAGAAGCCTGGTCACAAAGACATAAGATTGGTTATTGTTACTTATATTTTTGAGGTTCACTTTGGTCAAGCTGTCGATAATAATAATTAAGGTTAGAAGTTTCCATTAAAAAAAAAATAAAGAAAATAGAAAACATCTAGTCACATGACTCTCTTCTGCAAGAAGTTAATTAATTACAATTGGACTCAGGAAAAATCCTTTAACATTSGTGTCACAGAATGAATCTTCCATTCCTGTAGTTTCTGAAATCCTGCTTTCAGTGTTGCTTGTGAGCAGAAGCCTGGATATACTTGAGGAAGGGTTTTTTCATCTCCTTGTACGGGGGGAAAAAAAAAAGTAACAAAAATGAATTTATTGCTATCAGATATCCAAATCAAATAAACTGGAGAAATCCACAAAATAATGGGTATCTTGTTCCTCTCATGGAAGTACATCCTTTTATAATTGGACTTTGACATTAATCAATTTTGTCATTCCTACCTTTTACATAATCTTTATGACTCAAATCTTAAGATCAGACTGGAAATACAATACAGAAAACCATTAAAGGGTACCCATAGATGGTGAATATTTGAATAAATGGATAAGTCTTCTGAAACTAAAACTCTCCAGTGAAAAAAAGGCATGTTTCTTTTAGCTATGAAAGAGCTAAAGAACATTACTTTTTTACCACAGACACCAAAACACTGTCTGTGTCTGTCTGGGGTTTTTTTCTCCTTAAAGTACATCCTACTCCTGCTGTCTAAAAGGCTTCTGGGTGCGTCAACAAAGAATGAGAAAATTAATATGCACTGAGAGCCTGTGAGGAATAATATTCCCCAAAAAGCAACAGTTCACCTCACTTCATGTACAATTAGAGAAGCAGCTGTTAAAATAGTAATGACTTCCAAGACATTGGCCATTTCTTCTTGTTTCTAGAGAGGTTGATAAGTTTAGGAGAAAACCCACTGAAGCCAGATCCACTGTGCAGCTGCAGTGTCCTTGTCCCTGGCCAAGGCCACCTGTGCATCCAGGGGGCACGGAGGATGAGGAGCTGAAGGCTGCAGTTCTCCCAAAGCACCTGGGTAACAGGACTTTCTGCTGTAGCAGATTTTCTGTGACAAAGAGAGCACAATCTGTATTTAGAATAAGACATTGAACTACYCAGCTGAGGCCTACCTGGCTGAGGCCTGACCCTGAGGCTTGGCCTTGAGGCCCTGAGGCCTTGAAGCCTGTTGCGCAGTTAAAATTACTTGTGGTGCAGCAGAAATCRGATGTTAAGGTATTAATGTGAGATAGTGGGGTTTTGAGAGGTCACCAAGTGCAATTATTAGTGGTCACGCTTTAGCCACTTTAAGAATAAGTTAAACAGAGTGTGTTTGCATTTTTCTCTGTGCTGTATGCCAATGAAAGTGTTGCCGTAGTTACAAACTATATAGAACTGTATATCACCTGCCATTTTAGGCAGAATAAATGGAGAACGTGTGATTAACCATATTGGCTGGATCCACGTTGCTCTTGTCTCAACCTCTCRTTATTTTTGGGAGTTTCCCTGACGACATTCTGCCAACCCCGAGTGTCATCAGCAAAATTCAGTTTGGTGTTACCGAGAGGTGAAAGGAAAACAAGGAGCACTATCAGCCTGCATCCTGCAGCAGCCAGTTGGTTATGGATGTTTCATGGATGTGTCACTTTCAGTACAAATAAGAGCACAGAGAATGTTTCCAAGCACTTGTCAGTTGACAGGAACCAGCATGAAGAGATTGTAAATGGATTGTACTGGTGAAAAGTCCCTACAGGGAAATGCAAGGCAAAAAACATTGTTGTAAAGAACATTTCTCCACACCATCTTTGGTCTAAAGACTTAGAGAAGAATAAGGATTTTACACTTAAAGAGCAAGCATTCAGACAGTTTATGCTTATKGTTTGAATTATTTTATAATTTGAATTGTAAGTAGTTCTGTTAGCAAGGGGTGCAGCAAATTGATGTAGAGGGGAGTGATGCTGAGCTCTCAGGGAAGTGATGGACGCTCTCAGGTCACTGAGATCACACAGAAGACATGGAGCAGGATGCAAAGGGCACACAATCCCCCTCTCCAGGTGTCAGCAAACAGAATCAGAATCAGAATCCTTAGGTTAGAAGAGACCTCTGAGATCATCAAGTCCAACCCAACCCTAACCTCAACTAAACCATGGCACCAAGTGCCACATCTAGTGTTTTCTTAAACACATCCAGAGATGGTGAATCCACCACCTCCCCAGGCAGACCATTCCAATACTTTATTACCCTTTCTGTAAAATCTTTTTCCTGATATCCAGCCTGTATTTCCCTTGGCGCAGCCTGAGACTGTGTCCTCTCGTTCTGTCAGTTGCTGCCTGGAGAAAGAGAACAACCCCCAGCTGTCTACAACCACCTTTTAGGAGATTGTAAAGAGTGATAAGGTCTCACCTGAGCCTCCTTTTCTCCAGGCTAAACAACCCCAGCTCGCTCAGCCATTCCTCACAGGGTTTGTGTTCCAAGCCCCTCACCAGCCTCGTTGCCTCCTCTGGATGTGCTCAAGTGTCCCAATGTCCTTCCTAAACTGAGGGCCCAGAACTGGACACAGCACTCGAGGTGCAGCCTCACCA
>QVAJ01000013.1:5840414-5882052 GCA_003546035.1 Mixornis gularis | reverse complement strand
CTCACAATAGGTATGATAGAATGTGGGTATGTGTTGGGAAAGTGTTAATGGCCCATTATGGAAAAAGATAAGAACAATGCCCTACCTGGTATTAACCGTTGGGCCATTATCAAAAGGCACCCGCCCCCAACTGTTTTTCAGCAGATGAAATTGAATATACTCTATAACCCAGGACACCTCAGCTGTCTACAACCACCTTTCAGGAGGTTATAGAGAGTGATAAGGTCTCACCTGAGCCTCCTTTTCTCCAGGCTAAACAACCCCAGCTCCCTCAGTCATTCCTCACAGGGTTTGTGTTCCAAGCCCCTCACCAGTCTCGTTGCCTCCTCTGGATGTGCTCAGGCATCTCAATGTCCTTCCTAAACTGAGGGGCCAGAACTGGACACAGCACTCGAGGTGCAGCCTCACCAACAGCCTGAGTGTGTTCTGGTCTGTCAATATGCAAGTGAATATACCAGCTGAATTGCTTGGATTTGTCTCATACTTGTGCCCCGTTGTCCTTTCAGAAACAGCAGAGAAATTTGTTCTTTCCGATTTATCAACTCCAGATACACTCAAGCTTAAAATATGTGATTAAATTATTAAGGTCATAAAATGCTGCMGTTTCAAAGAGGCTTGCTCAGATTATGTTTGCTGGAAACACAGGACAGSCTGTAAGCTGGTGTCAGCTGCTCAGAAGATGCACTCACTAGAAGGATGGGTTGCTTTGTCCCAAAAAGTGTAGAGGTGAAAGGATGAGCCTGTGCAAGAATGCCATAAAATCCAGGAGCTATAGGGAAAAGAAAAACTGCACCACAGGGTGAAGAAAAAGGAGGAAATATGTTAGCAGCCATTCCAACTGTTATAGATACTAATGACAAATATTTTTTTAAGTTTTGTAAAAAAAATTCTGAAACTAAGTGAAAATACTTAGAAGATACTTAGAGAAAATATACTGAGTCAAACAATTACAGGGTGCCCCTCAAAAGACACATTTTCCAAAAGATGATTAACAAATCAAGATAAACCGTCATTTTCCAAAATGAAAATAATATCTTTTCATTATTTAATTAGTCAACCAGCTTTTTCACCCAAATGTCACAAAAAATAACCATTATCTTTCACAGGAGTTCCATCTCAGTCCTTTCTGTACTGGTGAAGGGAGAGAGATTTTGGTTCTGTTCCAGTGACAAAACCATCACCTTCTGTGTCATACAGCTGGACTACATGTTTGACAGCTGAATGCTGGACAATTCCCACCTCTGCTTGACACCTCAGACCACAGGAGAACACAGCAGGTCTTTTCAGCTTCAGGGGTTCAATACATCTTGATTTGCTACATTAATAATATTTGTTCAAATTTATCTGAATTTCCATGTAGACTGGGGGCRGGAATTCTCCGACAATGTAGATGACTTTTTTTTGTTGTTCCAAGGATATGTACCAAAATTTACAGCATGTTAAAATAATAGTAACAGTTTCCAAATGGGAATGATAGTAACAGGACAGAAAAGAGGTATCCGAAAGTCAAATGAGGACTACATATGTGTGACTAGTTGTTCATTTTCACTACTTCTCACTCTTCACAGCCATTGTGGTCAATAAGGGAACCACCCCCAAGAGATCCTCAGTACCTGAGCATCAAATATGTAGTTTTGACATTAACTCCACATTTTCTAACTCTGGTGAGCTGTAGGAAATCATACCCTTAGTCTAATTTCAGCAAATGTTCTTAATAGGAACATACTTCTACATTCTGCTTAAGCATGGAACAGTAGAAAAAAGCAGAATAAAAGTGCTTTAAAGGATTGTGAATGATTAATAAATGGGGCTGAAATACACAGACAGAGGTTTCTCATTTCAACAATCATAGAGATTTCATTACATTAACCCCGCTGTCCATTGTGAACATTGCATAGATGAATCATTTTGATTCTTAGGCGGTGCTTATTTCTGGCTCATTTGGGTTTGATCCTGGAAACCCTGAGACTGGAGGTGCTTAACAGCTCCCTGCAGAGCCCAGTGTCTTTGCTAAAGACAAACCTTGGTGAACATCACATTTTCTTCTTACCTCTGGGTTTCATAGGAAAATAGTTAGCCTGTGTAATTTAATATCATTACTGTGCTTTTCTGAAGTCAGTTTGGYAGAGATTCATCTCACTAACTTTAGACATCTAAAGGTGCACTGAAAATGAGAGAACATGAGTTCTCTGAGTTCCCTTGAGGGCCTGTGGAAAGTCAGGAGCCTCTCAGCAGCACTTCATCACATCTGTATCACATACTCACCTTGGCAAGGGATGAATCACCTGCCGGAGGTGCATGTACCTCTTGACAGTGATTCATTTTAGCCCTGAACAGGCTGAAAAACTATCTACAACCAGGTGTTTAACTTTTGGACAAGCTAAAGTACGGTTGATGAATCCCATCTGAAAGCCCTAAGTAGCCTTTGTTGTTTATTTTGCTTTATTTCAAGTCAGAGGAGAAGGAGAGTTAATTCAGTTAAGACCCCATCTGTCCATTGTCCCTGGTGACTCCATTTGATGTGCAAGTTATATATTTACCCACTTATATTAATGGTRCTGGTACAAGGAGGATGACACAGAGGCCCAGGGACCTTATATATTGTACCTTTGCACTAGAAGGGGTCTCAGACAGGGCCTCAAGCTGCCTCTGACATTTATCCCATTCAGCTGAATGTTGTACACCACACAATCCTAAAAATGTAGCTGAACTTTGTTATGATAGCAAATTAGCTTAAAACTGGCTTGTTCTCTCTTGCCGTATTTCATGGCTTTGATGTCAGTTCCAGTGCCTTGTAATGCCAGAACAAATAGTTTTCTTATGCATAAATGTGTAACTTTTGGTAGATACGTTAGATGTGTTCAGTAACAGCAAGCATCAGCAAAAAGGTGTGTAGAGTTCCACTGTACCCAAAAGACAAGGAGCAAAAGTTACAGACAATCCAAGTTTAATAATGCTGCTTAGCAGTAATTCCCTTTTTTTCCTGGTCTTAATGTGGGTGGAGGGAAAACAAAAGACAGATCAAACGAGCACTTGAAGAACATGAAATAACAAGGGCGTCATTGAAAGGATATGTTGAGAAATGGACTTGAAAAAGGAACATTAGACCCAAGACTTCACATTTAATTTATAAAACATACAGACTTTTTTTCATTTATATGTTACAAAAAAGAAATGCAAAAAACATAACCATTACAGAGGATTTATGGCAAGACTCTGACTTAATCAAGTAAAAGATTTGCAGCATTGGAATATGTCGAAGTATTGTGTGCTTATAGGGTGTCTGAATTTCATTCCATATATTTAGATTTAGCAGTCTTATGCTCAGTCAGGTTGAGGGACTAAATTCTTGCAAAGTCAAAACCTTCTGAGACCCAGACCCAGCTGGATTTATTTGAAAACTGCAGCTCTCTGTCTCTTGGAGCAAGACAACAGAAGCAATATACCTTCATTAGAAAGGGAAAATTCTGTTAAGACACAAAATTGAATCCTAGCAATGAAGGAGTTGGGATGGCTGCTTGGAGAGATTTTTTTTTCATGAAATGATGAAGAACAAAACCCTCTTGTCTATAATCAATATGATTGTCCTACTAAATCAATTTTTACTTTTTGAATAAAATTAATAGAGTCAGAGACACTGACTCTAATGCTACGTCAAAGCAAATAGGATTTGTCCTTTTCAGCATTACTGTCTGAGCAAAAGCAATGTTATTCATTCACTGCTTGCAGAGGCCTGSGCACCAGTCAGTGCCTTCCAGATCCATCACCTGCAAGTTCCAAACRCTTCCAGATGTCGTGAGTTGTAGTAAAGGACTTGCAGATGTCAAAATGTGACTCAAATGATCACGGAGGCAGACCTGCTAAAAATGATAAATGATGTTTAGATAGCARGGGGCTGGGCTTTCTTACAGCCAAGGGCTTCTCTTCCTGTGGAAGCTGGGCGTGGAAGGGATTTCCATTGGATTTTTCTTGCAAGCAGTAGGTTTCCTCAGCTTCAAGAACTTCTGCACATCTCTGGGTCTGGTACCAATAGCAAATGAATTCACTTTCAGCACAGAGCCAATGAAAGGCTACTTAAGCTTTCAGAGTCGAGGCTCTTAAATGCTTTGCAGATAAGCTTTTAAGAGYTTTGTGGATAAAATCAAAAGGTAGGGATGAAAATTGAATAAAAGGCTTTAAGAATGGGATGTATTTAAAAGCTCTTCTTGYCTCTATAACCACAATGAGTTTATAGGTTAATTACTTTCAAGGGAGTGAAAATTAGACTGTGATACCAATTCAATACATTCACCACTAAATGTGGACCATTCTTCCACACTTTTATAGACATACCTTTTAGTTTTTCTTTCCCTTCCTCTCYGCAATAAACATTACTGCAGACATTTCTCTTTGCTCTTAAAGTATTCGGAAAAATTGGTTCTTGCAATTTGCACTCTCTCCATTGTCACCTCTATTCCCATAAAAATTGAAGCAGGATGGCTGAGACGGATCAGGGTAGTCTCATGTAATCATCAGCCTGAAAATCATTCAGATCATTTTCTCTAATCCTTTCTTTTACCCAGAATTAGTTTGCTTCAAATATACCTCTTTCGTGACGCTTTCTCAAATTGCTTCCTCACACCATCTCCAAGAAAAGAAGCAGCATCASAGTTCCCAGATTTCTAAGAAATTGTCACAGATGAGACTCAATACAGAAGTGCTGTCATGCCCATACACAATAGCCAAATGGCAAGAAAAGTAAATTAGGATGGGGGTTCAAGGGCCTGCTCTGGATCAGATGATGTAAGTGGTTAGAAGACTCAAGACTGAGAAATCCATTTGCATTATCAAATCCCTTTTCCACCACAACACACTGTTAAGCCACAAGAGCACCTACTGCATGCATATTTTGCAGCATCCCTGAGGATGCAAACTAAAACTTACTAGTACTGAGCAGAAAAACAAATGAACAACTGAATATACAGAAGGAGATCTGAAGACACCCGAGTCATCACTTACATTTTGTGATATCACAGTGTTTCTTAAAGTCATCTGGCCTACTTCACCTAGCAAATTCAACACATCAGACAGATTTATTTGGAGCTAATCAGGCCCTTAGGCTATGTCTGTACTAGTACAGGCCAGTTGAAGCTCTGGTCTGCCATTATCCAGATCATCCAGACTGCTCCCTGTCTGTGTGCTTCCCAGCTCAGCCTTTGCCAGCTGACACTCTCCCAGAGAGTGGGGGGACATTTGGGAAATACAGACCCCAAGGGCTATTTCCAATACAAAGCACCAGGTATTCCYGATTTGGGTCCCTCCATCCACCACAACCCTCCAACATTATCCCATTAGACTTTGCACCTTTTACTTGCCCTTTTGTTTCATCCTGTGGCAGAAAAATTTTATTAGCATCATGCAAAAACACAGCCCTACATMATTCCAGACACTACAGGATGAGAAAACAGCATTATACTGTGGTCAAGGGGCCTGCTTTAGYATAACTCTTACCTTCTCAAGCCCATTAATTAAGCAGTTATACAATGACTTCAATGTGAAACATCTGAGTTGAACACTCTTAATTTCATTTTAAATTTATGTCAATACCAAGCTGACATTCCCACCTCCAATATTTATACTATTCTTTGCTCTCTCATTGTTAACCTAATTGAAGAGTGTGAGTTCCAAAAAATTATTGTAGTGCTCACTTAATATTTACACTAGCAATGGAAGAGTCTTCCTACAGAAAAGGATCCAGCAGTCTCTGATACTTTCAATGTCATATGTCCAGGAGTGAAGGCTGTGGCTCACTGCCACCTCTGGAACAGAGTCCTAGTGATGTTCTCCCTGCAGCTCAGTAGAGTCRCTGTTCCAGCCCACCACAGTATTTGTAGGACATGCAAATATCTTTTTAGGCCCCGTTTTGTTTCACCTTTGGCCAGGTGAAGTTATAAGGCAATTAAATGGCTTCATTCAGCACATGCTCAGCTCAGAACCAGAGGACATCACATTGCCTGTCAAKGTTCTTACATGAAACCATTGATGGGAAACCTGGCTGCCAAGAACATTGCTTCTCATTTGGTTCCATACAAATGGCACACTTTTAATAGACTCCTAAATATTATCTCATGTCTTCATTTTTATTGTAGGAAAAGCTATGACTGTAAATTCAAATCCAAGCTTAATACAATGTTGCATTGTRAAAGTCAATATATCCATAGTGGTAGGAAGGAAGTAAAGAATAAAAGTAGTATCAGTTAGTTTCTTAAATTAAATCATATTTTATGCTTTCCAGATGGAAGCAAGACAATAATTCCCACCTGGTTATAATTTTTATCTATTCACTATCATTAAAAGAAGATGAAAATAATGTGTATATCTCCAGGCACAAGTGATGAAATGAAACTGTGTAGATGATTTTTACTTTTCAACAAGAAACTGCCTCCTTTTCTGATATCCGCTCCAACAGAAATATTTTTAGGCTAAAGTATATATGTATATATAATTGCTGCAATAAGAAATAGGCTGAAAAATTGCCTTTGATACTGTAATTGTAAATAGAAGATCAACATTTTTCTTGCAGAATATTTGGATTGTACTTCTGTCCAGACTTACACTTTTGTACTCTTGAGAGTCAGATAATTTATGACTTGTAAACCTGCTTCAGTCAATCCACTTGCAATTTAACATTAAGAGTATATATTGACAAAAAWTTGGGTTAATTATCTTTATTATGCCTTTTTTACTCTTTGGTTAAAGAAAAAGACAAAGCAAAACAAAGTCAGATCTCAAGAAGCTCTCAAAAWTTTAAAGTAAATGTGATATACCTCCAAAAATTCATTCCTTCTTAAGGAAGGTTGACATCAAATGAATAAAAATTTAAGAGTACATTCCAAAGGGAGAAAGTTGCAACTGGAGCCATGTCTGTTCACCCAGAATTAGACAYCTAGGTTGGGGAGAAGAGAAAGGCTCACTTATCTGAGCATCCTCATCCAGGGCAGGTTAATCTTCACAGGCCTTTTAAAGGTCAATCAAATTTTGTCTCATAGCCATGAATATTTTGAAGACATCAGAACAGTCAGATGTTGTAACAGCGAGCACCACACCTCAAAATCTTCCTGTGGTACTTACTGGTTTTCATTATAACAGTGAGTAATTGAGGCTGATAACCAAAACCACAAAAAAAGCATAAAAAAACAGAAGTGGGGAAATTAATAAATTAAACAGGCAGCTGCAATGTATATCAAAGTGATTGACTTAAAGTAAATAATAAAGGCAATAAAATCACCAGTACAACTTTTCAATTTAAGTTATAATTAAAATAAAAGAATAGTTCATGATACTTAATCTTAAATGCAATTAGCATTAGTTGGCAAGAGCTGGCTGAATGATTGCTGTTTATTAATGTGCCTCTACTGTAAAAATGGAAGTGACAGAAAAATCAGTCCTTGTGGCCCTAATGGGCTGTCTGGGAGAATGAGTGTGGCCCCTGGCGTAAATGGATTCCACACTAGGATCTGTGCCTGGGAACAGCCTTGCTGAAAGAGGCCTGGGTCCTGGTGGACAACAAGCTGCAGATGATCCAGCACTGCAGGAACAGAGGTGAAACATGTCTTGAGTTCATCCACAGGGTCACTGCCAGCAGAGATAGAGATGAGATCATCCCCCTCCACTCAGCACTTGTCAGGTCACACCCGGAGCACTGTGTCCTCTTCCTGTCCCCACAATTTCAGAAAGRCAGGGACAGACTGGAGAGGGTTCAAAGGAGTGGAGATGGTATCAGACTTTTTTATACAGTGAGAGCAGTCACTCAGTGGGACAACCTTCCCAAAGACAGGGTAGAATCCCCATTATTGCAGGTTTCCAAGATGTCACTGGACCGGGTGCTAGATACTCCCATTGAAGATCCCCCTCTCATGAAAGCTTGGACCAGAGGCAATTTCAGGGTTCCTTCCAGCCTGGGTAGTTCTATTCTTGAATATTGATATAGAATTCTATAAATAGAATTCTATGATTCTGTTACTTGGATGCCAAACCCAAAATCCCAAAATGTTATCAGATAAAGCATGTATCTGAATTACACTGTGAAAATCATGCGGCAAAGCAATGATAAAAACAATCCTKCTGCAGCAAGAGCAGAGTACTCACAAATATTTGCCAAAAAATCTTTATTAAATTTGAGGTGAAAATGTGAATTGTTTATAGGTACACTGGTCCTGAACAAAAGCTAACWTGTAGAAGGTTACATATTGTGTCTCACAGTAGCAGGTTTCTGCTGGGGTGTATGTTTTTTGGAGAATCATTTAAATAGCAGACAAGTGAATCTTTTGAAATATCTGTGCACTTTTCTGAAGGATAACTGTTTCTATAATCTAGCACGAGCAATACRAATATTTAAAGGTATCACATGTGTTCACTTGATGAATATTGAATATTAAAAGGATTTTAATTCTTTTTTAATATCCTGCTGTTCTTTTTACAGTTCTGAGTAGGCTGAAGCCTCTTTATTTATCTTTATCTAATAGAAAAAAGATTATCCTCTCCCTATTTTCTGCTAACTAARAGTAGAAAGAATATGAAGGAAACTGTGCTCTGGGGTAAAAGTGACCCTTTTTTGACCAAATCTTCCTTCCTTTCTTGCAGAATTTTGCTGATGCCAAGTCTGATGTGACGGTGTTTGTAGCACAAAGCTATTTTTAAAGCTGGAGGGAATCTAGAGAAGCGATTTCATGCTATTGCTAAGAAAAGATTTGTCTTTTCTCATTCCTATGACAAATGCCTAGCAGATGTGAGAGGATTTTTCCCTTAGATTAAAAAATGACRATGCTCCCTCAATAACTCATAAAATAATAGGATGGCTGAATGAAACCCAAAATACATCTGTGTAGTGTATCTCCCTCTTTCTGGTGCCAGCAYGTCAGGCAGGAGGCTCACACTCAATTAGCACCTCAGCACAGCCCCAGCCCCGGCAGGTGGGTGGGCAGGAAGGGGGTACAGGCTTCATTTGCAACTCCTTTTGTCCTGCTGCTGAGTTACCCTTCAGAACCTGACTTGCACAGGCCTGCTGGAATATTTTTTTGGCATTTCCTTCCCTGGAATCATTCACAGTGSTAATTGACAGCCTGTGAATTTCAAGGACCTACCTATTATTCACTTTAGGAGTGCTATCCTTTTATACAAAAGCACAAACAGGTTTATATAGCTCTGTATGTAACTCTTTAAACTTGCATTATCTCAGACAAGAACTGAATTTTAAGATCTTACTTTTCTGACCATAAGGGAATAAAAATTTGGCATCAATTGTGTTTTGGTATTAAAAATAAAGCAGAGAATAGGTGAAAAAACCTGAAGACTAGATGGCAGCTYGGCAACATTTATTTTCTGTGATTGTCTCTCTCAAATACTGTTGCACATAACAAGACTCCTGATCACAACTCATTGTAATGTTAACTTTGTCCCAGTGCCTTCTATGAAATGTCTCTTCCTTACATACRTTTCCTCCGCCTTGTTCATGTTGTCTCCTCACCGAAGCACAAAAAATTGCTAATTTTAAAAGTTCTGGTTCTAGGTGATTTCCAATTACCTACCCATGAAGGCTGTTTTATAATGGAAGAAAGACAACAGTGCTGTAATGGCTGAAGTTTTTATCACACGTGGGATTTGACCTGTAAGGCAACAAAGCTAAAATCAGGATCCTCRAACTTGGAATCAAGGGTCCATCTATCCGCATGATGCAATGGAGCACTGACAGGTTTCTCAGAACTCTGAGGTGGCCTCTACCTGCRAAGACACTTCCACGGGCTGTGCCCCACACAATGCCCGGCAGATGTATCAGCCTGGCTTGTAAACTCTTTAATTGCATCCATTAGGGCAAGTCTTTAGTCTAATGAACTCAGTTAGATTGTTTCCTGTTTCAAGATTAGCTTGGTCATTACCAGTTTGATGATCTGTGCACAGCTCTTAAATTGTGCACAGATACACCTTAAAAGGTACATCCTGAAAGGCATTTAGGGACTTAATTCCTATTTGGCTATTTGGAAATATTGTGCAAGCTTTTTTTTTTTTTTTTTTTTTTTTTTCAGTTTGATGTGTTACTACTGCTGAGAAGTTCACCTGAAGGGCTACAGTCAGCAGGGTCTGTAGCTGATTTCCAGCATCAGACACTGAGGGAGTGGAGAGCAGCCAGGAACACTATGTTCAGTGTAATTCCTGGAAAAGCCCAGGGKTTTTTTTTCCTGGTTAACATGTGGCAATAACACAAAATATTATCCAGTGTATGTGCACTTAAAAAAAAAAATAAAATAAAAAAGAGGAGGAGGAAAGAATTGTGGGGCATTTTTCAAATATGATTTTTTTTTCTCAAAGCACAGCATTCTACTGCTGAAAAATAAACCACAGTTCCAGCAAGAATGRCCTGGTAGCTCAAAATGGAGGAAGTGAATGTGAACAAAGGAAAGAAAAGCCCCAGAGCYGCCCTCTATATGGTCACTCCTGCCCAGGCAGAAACAACCTCAGCACCCTGGAACACACCCCATACTTTGGGGAATTCATTTCTTTAACTGGCACAGGTACAACACTGTCTAGAAACTTCAGGATGACTCAGCCTGATTCCTATGGATTGTTTCACTTCTGTAAACTACAGCGACCTCTTAAATGGGATTATAAAATGGGCCTGGGAACAGGAATGCTGAAYTTGCCCCAGTAAATCAGATCTCACATCCATCTGATCTGACAGTCATCAGTATCAGGCATCCTGGAGAAGAGGAAGGATCACCTATAGATCAGTTCTCATGACCTTATATCATCACCTCCTGTATCTATCATCACAATTTCTGCTGATTCAATATTAGTTTGATTGCTGAAGCACRAGGTTTAACATCCTCTTGAATTTGTTGGGTTGTTTTTTTTTTTAATTGCAGCAATATTAGAGATACATGGGAAGAGTTTTCCCCCAAAGTCCTTTTAAAGCCACCTAAAAAGTGGATTTTGCAGAAATATGCTGGCTTTATGTGTTAAAAAAAGGACCATGTCCAAACATGCCCAAATCGGCCTAAATCAACTCACATCCACCGAGCCCATCACTAACCAGGACTATCACAATGAAAGATCCGGACACAAAAGCTGTATGCGCCCAGCAGAATGTATGGAAGGGCTTGGAAAACGCCGGGATTTGCGAGATGCTCGGAGCTGCTCTCACCGGGAGCCGGATGAGAGCGCGGTGTCCTGCTGCCCTCCTGCGGGCACAGCCTCCCGCTGCCGCCACCGGGAAAACCCCGGCAAAAACATCCSGAGAGGCACCTTTTCATAGGGAAACTTGACACGCAGAACGTATCCAGTCGTGGGAAGTGTTCTCTGCTCTCCTGCGCATGATATCATCTACGTACATGACATATCATAGCAGTGGGTTATGAAAAACAAACAAAAAACAAACGAAACAATCCCCCAACCAAACAAAAGATGTGTTTTAGCTGTGTCCCTGTCTCAGAAAGGTTCAAGATMTCTTGTGTTATTGATAAGAAAAAGTTGTGCATTTTGTTTTCACACCTATAAATGGAGGAGCATCTTTTAAATTACAAAATGCTGGTATTGTGGAGTCCTTGAGGATGGAAAAGACCCTTAAGATCATMTAGTTAAATGATAACACTGTCAAAGACAGCATTAAACCATGACCCCACATGATCATGTGGTTCTTCAAACCACAATGAACTTCAGCCTTTCCCTCAGCCACTCCTCATCAGGTCTGTGCTCCAGACCCTTGCCCAGCTCCACTGCCCTTCTCTGGACACATTCCAGCACCTCAGTGTCTTTCTTTTGGGTGAGGAGACCAGGACTGAACAAAGGATTGAAGGTGTGGCCTCAGCAGCACCCAGTAAAGGGGAACAATCAGTACAAACTGATTGTAGTACAGACATCTCATCCCAAAATATTTAATCTGACTGTAACTCTGGGAATTTCTACACCTTTGTACCTCTAACATCTGAACTGCTTTGACTGAGGTAAGAATCATATCAGAGTGTAGGTGGAAGCTACAAAAAGTTTAGTTTGGTTTTCTTTCAATTTTCTTATATGTTTGCATTTCCTGTTCARGAGAAATACCAGATCTGAAATAGTATGGAAAGTTTTCCCTGGCCTGGCTGGCACAGAGTTTCACTGGAAACAGATGGAAAATCTCTGGTTTGAGCTGCTTCTAGGCCAAAGATGTTTGGGTAAGCACCCAGTTTATTCCAAGCCCATCCTTGATTTTTAACTTCATGCAAACAAACCAATGCCATACTCTTGGTGAACCAGACACAGGAGCTCCACGTGTGTGTGAGAACTCACATGGCATTTTACCCCTGGGATGCCTTGGGGAAGTGAACAAACTGACAAGAGAAGAAGGAGCAAAGAATCTGCCAACAGATTCAAAATTTAATTTTTTATTAAATTTTTAGATTTCAAATTTAAACAATCTGTCCTGGACTAAGAGGAAAGTTGTTCCTCCCTACTGCCTTGCTCTTATTAGGCATGGGTCTGACTAAATTCATCCATTCCACACCTCACTTTCTGGGTGTGAAACGATGGGATTTCCTTAGTTCACAGGGATGCTTCAATATATAGGATATCGAAGCACGAAATTCTCAGCATAATTAAGTTCATCTACATAGGTGCTGATGGTGTGAATTTGCAAGAAATTAATTTCTGCTAGAACTGGGAGCAAGAATATGTGCTGCTTGGCACATCATGCTCCTGGGTACTACTGAAGAAGAAATACTGAGTAGTATCTAATTTCATCCATCATTAATATATAATGATAAATATTTCTCAGATGGTTCTGTTCACTGAGTAAACTAAGTGGATCCTCTACATTAACTTGAATTAGCAGAAGTGGGTTGTTATAATGCCAAAGAACCACTTAAATGCAATTTATTCTTTTACTGGAACAAAGTAACTAGTCTTATCCTTTTAATCAGCAGAGGGCAGAGCATGTCTTGCAAAGCACCAAAGAGAACTAAGACTCAACAAAATTGCTTGAATATTGCAGCATTCAGAACTCGTTATTATTGTGGATTTAAGTTTTACTTTTTTTTCTTTTGACTTTCAACATTCTTTTTAATTAATAAATCACAATCTTATTATGATTCAATATTGAATGAACACTCCCTGTATGTGTTTAAAAGGCTTGAAATTCATGAAATGAAGAAGAAAAGTTGCCATTGATAGTACAAATTATTTAGTTGAAGGAGTATTGATCAGATTATACACTAAACAGTGCATCAATTAAGCTCAAGTGACTATTTAATTACTGAGTTAATTTTGATTATGGTTTTTTCCTGATCAACTGGAACTAATTTATGGTTGTGTTGATTTATAGTATTCAGAAGACATTTAAACAGAAATCTGTACAACTAAAACTTTTAAAGAAAAACAAATCAATATGTAAGTTAAAAGAAATTATTCTCCCAAAAGCTATGGGAAAATTGAAACAATTATTTCAGACTAACAGACTGCTGGGTTTGTGTGGCCAGATTCTGGTAGCAGAGGAGCTGTTGGGGTGGCTGCCATGAGAAACTTCCAGAAGCTTCTTCCATGTCCAACAGAGTCAGCTCCATCTGGCTCCCTGGCCAAGGCTGAGTCCATCAGGAACAGCGGTGCAACTTCTGTGAAAGCAAATTTAAAAAGAAGATGATAAAACCTGGGCATCTGCAGCTGGAGAGTGGAGTGAGAACGTGTGAGAGGGACAGCCCTGCAGACACCAAAATTAGTGCAGAAGGAGGGGCAGGATTTGCTCCAGAGCTGAGATTCCCRTGCAGCCCCCGGTGCAGCCCATGGAGAGGCAGCAGTGGCCCTGCAGCACAG
This sequence comes from Mixornis gularis, assembly GCA_003546035.1. Taxonomy (NCBI): domain Eukaryota; kingdom Metazoa; phylum Chordata; class Aves; order Passeriformes; family Timaliidae; genus Mixornis; species Mixornis gularis. Next base: position 5,868,237 of record QVAJ01000013.1, on the reverse strand, counting down.
TGGGGTCCATGGGGAGCAGAGACCCACCTGCAGACTGCAGAGGAGCCCACAGTGGAGCAGGTGGATGCCTGAAGAAGGCTTTGACCCCATGGGAAGCTCATGCTGGAGCAGGATCCAGAGAGACCCCTGGAGAGAGGAGCCCACACTGGAGAAGATTTCGTGGTAGGACTTGTGACTCTGTGGGGTCCCACACTGGAGCAGTCTGTGCCTGAAGGTCTGCACCACATGGAAAGGACCACACTGGAACAGTTCATGGAGAAGTGAAGCCCATGGGAAGACCTCACATTGCAGAAGKTCATGGAGGATTTTCTCCCATGGGAGCAAACCAACACTGGAGCAGGTGAAGAGTGTGAGGAGAGCACAGAAGTGATGAGGTGACCACAACCCTCATTCCCCATCCTCCTGCACCACTCTCAGGCAGAGGAGGTAAGGAAATCTGGAGTGAGGCCAAGCCTAGGGAGAAGGCAGTGGTGGAGGGAAGGGATTTTAAGATTATTTTTTGTTTAGTGTTCTCAGTATCCCACTTTGGGCGTCAGAAGGGATCTGGTCTGGCACTGAAAGGCTCAGACAGTGAATACTGCAGCCAGGAACAGGCATTAAAAGCCAGGTGGAGGAAAGGGATACTGGCTAGGCTGGATTGTGTGGATTCAATGCCTGACACCACACAAAGAAGCAAGATCAAGTGACCTGCACAACAGATTCAGTTCTTGGGGAAAAAAATAGCAGGATGGATGTTGTCATCACCCCATGGATGTGATCAAAAAAGTATCAACTGTACCTTCATATGCTAACAAGAAAGAAATACAAGCTTTCCTAGGCCTTATGGGATTCCAGAGAAAGCATATTCCAGGTTACAGCTGTCTTGTGAACCCTTTTTATCAAGTTCTCTGAAAGTAGAACAATTTTGAGTGAGGCCTTGAGCAAAAACAAGCCTTTGAGCAGCTCAGTGAGGACACAGCTCCTGTGGTGAACAGTGTCAAAGAGGTGGGAAACACAAGACCTAGAGGCTTGCACACAGGGTTTGGGTTCATAATCCCACAATCTGCCTTAAAAAGACAAAACAAAAAACAAAAAACAAAAAACAAAAAACAAAAAACCAAAAACAAAACAAAAACAAAACAAAAAACCAAACCCAAACAAACAAACAAAAAACCACCAAAAAACAAAAACAAAAACAAAACCAAAACCTTTTTGGAAAAAACGTTACATGAAGACCTTTATTCTGTTTCATAGGTGCTGTTTAGAATTATGACATGAGATACTCCAGCGGACAGTGCCATGGTGAAAAAGTCCTGTCCTTTTGCCCACTGGTGTTATTATGAGTGAAACTGCCTCTCAATACTTTAGACTTTTTGGACTGGAAAAAGCAAATGTAGAACTGAAGTTGTCTGAGGAAAGGAGGCTTAAGTTGTTAACAAATAAAGAGAGAAAGGAGATGCTATTTTTCACAGACAGCTTAGTTGCCTGTGGCAAAGACCTTTTTTCTGGTTTGGTTTTACTTCTCTCTTTTTTTTTTCTTTTCCAGTATTGTTAATTTTACATATAACTTCTTACGTCATTTCTCTTCATCTTCTTGTYACAAAGAAATTTGTCAGGAGCTCTAAATCCAGGAATTCCCCAGATCAAAATGTACGTGACGGCTTTGTAATCGACCAACCCATCCTCCCCTGTGGTGACAGAAAGGAGAACTGAGAATTATTTCTCTTCCTGGGTGGTGGCCCAATTCTGTATGAGGGGAGTTTTAGGGACTGTTTAGTTTAAGTTTAACATTTAGTTTTAGTTTAGACTGTTCATGTTTTCGGTCATCCTGGAACATGTTGGTTAACCACGAGCATTAGGGTGTTCCACAATTTTTTTTTTCATTTCTGTCTGGATTTATTCTAAGGATTTTAATTTTATCTTCACAGTGAAAAGGTGCCAACATTTAACAGAAAAGCGTGACACAGATTAAATCTAATTTGCCTGATTCCAACAGCTTTCTTGAGGAGTGGAATCCACGTTTGTGTCCCAAGAAAGACAATCCTATTAATTCRTGTGGAATTTACTTTCTGCTAAGTTATTTCCCTGTTACATTTTTTCCCACGTTGTTGTTAAAGGAATTATTCTTTTCACCCACCGGAGGGCAGCAAGAAGTTTAAGATCCYGTGTGTTACATACTTGTGTTATTGCAGGGAGCTAGTCAAATTTCCAAGTTACACTGCAAGGAAAATTCCATTCAAAAATCTTTTATTCCCAAAACATTATGAGAAATCAAAGAATTTTCTTCCTGAAATTATTTTTTTCCTTGAGAAAACAGAGTTTAAAATGTTGAAATATTTAATTCTGCCTCRGTGCAATCATTATTATTATTTAATTCTGCCTCAGTTTCTCCCTGAGCACACCACAGTCTGAGTGCATGGAGTCAGTCTTCCATTTGGATGGATATACTGAGGTTTAGCTCCATAGTGTTTTAATAACAAAAGAGATGCAATTAATGCAGGCATGACCATCTCACAGCTAGACCATAAAGGCCAGGAGAAGCACAGGAACAAAGGCCTGCCTTTCTCGATGAATTTCAACAGGCAGCACAAGATGTATGGTCAAAAAATATACGAGAATCAAAAATATCTTAGTTCAGCCTTTTCCAATATATCATTAAATATTTTCTTGAGGAGCAATCTAAAAATGGAAGAAAATCTAAAGTGTTCCCTTAAGAAAGCTTCAATCAGTGAAGTGTCCTGCCTATTGAAAAATACAATTATATGAAATTCCGAAAGGTGTTCATTATAGAAGATGTCTTTCATCCATATTAAGCTGGCTGTGCTTTGAAAAGGCTGTGATCATTGATGTACCTGTTTATTTTAATAAATGTACATTAATAATTCCTATTCATTCTGTCATACTAATGTAAAGGAAAAAATTGAGCCATCATGGCATGCTGAGATAAAAGGTTTAATCCACTAGGGATTATAAAACATCCTCAGTTATACATACACGCTTTCTAAGGAAAATTAGACTGACAGGGGATTGTGCAAATTACTTAGACTACAATTTTTATTTGCATCTAAATACTTTGGGTTTATGTGGTATTTTTTAATGAAACAATACTTGCTTTACTGCTTCTGGTAAATCAGAAATTATAGATTGTGCTACACTTCAGTCAAGGCATAGCTCAGTCTAGCTCAGCTTCTTTGCACTAGTACCTCTTATTTTTGTCTGCAAGTTGAGCAAAGTAACTTATGATAAACTTGAAGGAACACTGGTGACTTTTTAGAATTGAAATCCACACCATAAATATTTCAGAACACTAGCAAATCACTTATTCAGTCAATAAGTACACAAGTCAGAAAGGGCTATAGATTAAATAGTCTTCCATTTTATCCAAACAAATATTCTGTGAATTGCAATGAAAACAAGATCGCTCCTCAAATAGGGACGGTAGAAACTGAGCTGCAATTCCTACATCTCTTTAAAAATCTGTTTTTCTGTTTGGTTGCTGAGCTTTAGAAATTTCACAAACCGTATTGATCCGTCTGCTTAGAAGGATGTTTTTTATAGGTCTTGCTTTCACATAGCGTATTTTAAAGTCCTCACCAGTTCTATTCTGGAGTGTGGTCAACACAACAGAGACCTCAGCATATATTCCAAAATATTATTTGTCCTAGTGTGTCCATATGAGTCTACTCCCTTAATATTTCAGCTACTTTGAACTGCCTCCTCAGCACCCACACTCAGAGATGTGGAAAACATTTCCATCTATTCATGAGTGTCTCTGTTCACTGTAGAGAGCTGTGATTTGGCCTTCAGCTTGGGCTGAGAGCACAGACGTGGTAGAAGGGTTCTGAAACAAAATGACATTGTTTAGTAGTTGGTTTCTCACTGTGAATTGCTTAATGTGGTGCCTGAAACCATACTACAGGAGAATACAGTGCCTGTGTGCTTTGTTTTCATTGCAGTAACACTCCAGCTCCTCACTGCCTCATTGCACATCTCCCTTTGGTGATAAAACATCTTCTTATCCTCCTAGCATTTGGGATCAATTTTTTTAATAATCCAATGATAAGATTTGGCTCTGGAAACCCATCAGAAAAAAAATGTATCACTACAAGAAGGGCATTGGGGGTTGGGAGTGTGTCCAGAGAAGGGCAATGGAGCTCAGGAAGGGTTGGGGGCACAAATCCTATGAGGAGCAGCTGAGGGAGCTGGGGGTCCCCAGMCTGGAGAAAAGGAGGCTCAGGGGGGACCTTACCACTCTCTACAACTCCCTGAAAGGAGGGTGTTGCCAGGTGGGGGTCTGGCTCTTCTCCCAGGTGGCCAGCAACAGGACAAGAGAACGTGGCCTTAGGTTGCATCAGGGGACGTTCAGGTTGGACATCAGGAATAATTTCTTCACTGAAATGGCTGTCAAGCTTTGGAATGGGCTGTCCTGGGGAGTGTTGGAGTCACCACCCCTGGAAGTATTCAAGAAACAATTGGATGTGGCGCTTAGTGCCATGGTCTAGTTAACAAAGGTGATGACCAGTCAAATATTGGACTCAATGATCTGAGACATCTTTTCCAACCTTAGAGATTCTGCTATCACCTCAGTTTCCCTTGTTATTTATACTAAATTGACATAGAGGCACCTAAGAGGCACAATTTATTTCTTAGAAGCATGCACATTGCTTCTATGATTAATTTTGCAGCTGTCAACACAGCAATTTCACTCTTGCAAGCATGGATGGACTTTTTATATCTGAACATCTTCCTTATTCACCCCTGGGTTCCATCACCATGTAGTCACAGGTTTCTTTTTTCTACCATTCTATGCCCAGACAAATACACAACATGGCTTTTAACAAGTTTGTCTGTACACTGGAAAAAAACCAGCAGGACATGTAGGGTTTTTTTTCCAATTGGTAATGACTTAGCCTGGATCCCCAAATCACTGCCAAGCAACAAGAGCGCACATATTTTCTATGCTTGGATTGATACATCTTGGTTTAGACAGCAGCATTTGAGGCCACATTGTCAGTGGGAAGTACTAAAAACCTTAACCCAGAGTACCCATTGCCCTTTTAATGAGCCCTCAAGGATGTCAAACATTGTTTGTCCATCTCTCAGACGCACACTCTGACATATCTAAAAAGCTGATGCTTTTGTCAGAACAGCCAACCCACGTCCCCACAGGCCTTTCATGTCACCGTCAGTGTTTGGCCCTGAGTGTGCAGGACCTGCCACAGCACATCAGACACATCTGGTCCTACAGCCTGTCCCTGGCACCACCTGGCACCAGAGCCTTGGAGGAGCCTCTGTGGTGGGCAGTCACCAGGAATCTCTCCAGCAAGGGCTTCTCCTGACCACCAGGAATTCAGTGACTGCTCCTGTGGTGGGCAGTCACCAGGAACCTCTCCAGCAAGGGCTTCTCCTGACCACCAGGAATTCAGTGACCGTTTGTGCATGAGGGACTAACTGTGTATGAGTCCATGTGTCCCAGACATAGAAGGAGTTTGAGGTTTGCTGCTTCTTCTGATCTCCTTAAATGTAACTTGTGGTTCATTTTGTTCTCTTGTTTTAAAGTTGCATAAATGTCTGCATTTTTGGCAAGGAGTTCCATATAACATTGTGTGTGTGTGTGATCAGCTTGTTAATTTTAAACTATCATGACTTATTTTATGGGATCGGAAGTTTCTATATGCTTTGTATATCCTATATGCCATCCTTTATTGTACATTATGCCTTTGTCTAGCCTCCTCCCATTTGCTGTGCAGTGTGAAACTTCTGACCTATTCTTTCCCTCCCTGAAAAAAATGTCATTAAATAATTAAGCACCTTGATCAAGTTTTCTCTAATTCTTCATATTTTTATTTTGAATGTTTCATTTGCTATTTTTGCTTGGATTTTGACAATGCAAATAGATTTTGACAATGAAACTAGAAGTCAGAAGAAAACTTGGGATGGCTTAAGCAGAAATGATGAAGACCATGGATCTATATATAGAGCTAACCTACAGTCGGAGATAAATTTTATAATTCAGCTGTTCTGAAAGAATAAAAAGCCTAGTCTGTCTTCAYTGCTGCTCTTATTCTTGTTCCTCAAATTGATGACCATTCTTTCTCACTCTCTAGTCCTCATTCTCCCTGCTTCAGAGATAAATTCTCAGCCCTATTAAAACCAAAGGAATTTTGCAATTCAGCAGAGCAAGGATTTGACATTTTGGATGAGGATGCTGAAAAAACAGGAACATAACTGTTCCAGATGATGCAAGAGATGATGCAAATAGCGTTGGCACCTAAAGGAAATATTATATATAAATTCAATTTACWTTATCTTGCCTTTTGAAGGCACCTAGTTCCAAGGGCACCTAAATCACACCTGCAACTGCCTAAAGTTTGGCAATATTGTGGAAATAAGCATCACAGACTACAAGTGAGCTAGTGACATGCTATTGGGCTACTAGACAAAAGAAATTTAACTGTATCTGCCTCCTTGTATGCACTTTGTAAAACAGTCACTTCTTTATAAAGCAGAGACCTTGGAGAGAGCTGGAACAGGAAGAATTAGACCCATGAAAGACAGAATAAATTTGTTTGAGGCCAAGATAAGTGCAGACCCACTCATTTCTCAGTGTTTTCTGTCTCTTTCCTGCTCTACATTTGTTTGTACCACCTTGGGTGTCTAATTCTTCTCATGCATCTCAGAGGAATCCTAAAATCCTAGSTCTGGACTGTGATTTTTCTGGGGGAGACCAGATACCCTCAAGGTTATATGTAGCACAACTAGGTACTGTAGGGTCAGATGCACTTTCATGTTTCTAGCTTTTAATTTGCTTGAAGTAATAATGATAATAATAATAATAATGACACAAAGAAGAAGCTAGGTTTTATTAGATGAACTTATATGGCTAGGGAAGAAAAGGCCAAAAATCCAGATCTATAAGTTCTCCCAGTCTAACATATTCSTGCTCCTTATAAATATTGATGAATATATTCTTGGCAATAGTGCATTTTTTASCAGGAGATTTGGAATGGATCTAAAAAAAAGACATCTATCATTCTTTTTTAAGCAAGCTGGGCACAGACAGGTTCTGCCCTAGAACGCAGCTTTATCACATTCCTGTGTGCTGTGATATGTCCTCTCTTGTGAGATCTGATACTGGAGAAAAAGCACTTTGCTTTTGCTGTCAGGTATACAATAGTTAATCCTTTCTACAGAGGCCTTGCATTTCTCTCCAGACTAACCATTAACTGAAATGTGCTGCAAGGTAACTCACAGTGCAGAAATAATGTACCTGAATGGCCAGGACGTAATTTAGTTATGGCTACAGAAAGTGAGCAATGCTCAACCCCAAGAGCGGCATGCTCCAAAAGTACTACACAGTACAAAATAATTCTGTGTATAGTTTGGATCAAGCTCTGCTTGCATTTGCATCATTTTTGCAATGGTGACATCCTTGCATGAGAACAAGTCAGACCAGATTCACATTTCTTCTGTGAGATGATTAGCAATAAACAAGCTAAGCTAAATGTATGATCACTGTGCTTTCATTCATCAAATGCCTATGAACATTTGCATTCCAGCCAAGATCTTTGCTTGAATGAAAAATTATCCCCACTGGAATCAAACAAGGCTATTTGACATAAGTACAGAAATCAATTTAGTATCTCTCTCTGCCAAGGGACTCTGGGCCTAAGCCTGCTGCTCTTGAACTCATCAGATAGATAAGGCTCATTATCCTTGTAGGAGATTAAGGACCACTTCCACAGTCCTGCAGAAGGCTTCTAATCAGCACCAAGACCTAAATGTCCCTCTAAGTGACTTTCATTCSTGCACAGGCACAAGGTTGAAAACACTTCTGGAGATGTTTCCAATGCCAGAGAAAAATCCTGCCYTCAGACTTTCAGGCTATGGGGTCATGCTGTGGCTGTATGAGGAGGGTTTATCCTYAGTATGAAATTTTCCTTTTCCCACTATTTCACTGAGGAGAAATTGCAATTAATACACTTCAATTTCAAAAGAAAAAAAAAAAGTAATTGCAAAAATTATAGTAATTGGGGCATTCAGCTGCACTTTCAAAAGATATTCTTTTCTTTAGCATCCTTGCTGAAATGTACTTTCAGATTTATTAAAGAAATGTCCTCCCCTGCCCCCATCATTAATCTTCTTTAGAAATGAACCCTAAATAAATATTATGGAAAGAGTATGAAGACACTGAAATCAAAGGTTACAAGTCAATGGCTGTTATATTGAAAAGTCCTTGATCTTAAGGGAAAAAACAACAAGAGATTACCTAAAATTAAATCCATATAGTTAATATTGTTAATGAAGATATGTTTGAGCTTTGGACAATGCTCTCAGGCACATGGTGGATTTCTTGAGCTGTCCTGTGCAGGGCCAGGAGTTGGACTCGTGATCCTAATGGGTCCCTTCCAACTCAGGATATTCCATGGTTCTACTATCTAGGCAAAATTGCAGTCATACTGTAGAAAGACAAACAAGGACAAAAGGCATGGGCACAGCCACCTGGTCATTAGAAAGACTGCTGTAACATCTAAAATACACGTAGACTAAGCTCCAGGCAGGCCAAGACAAGTTTAAACTAAACAAATCTGACAAGTCTTCATCCTGAGGTCTTGCAAAATCAGTACAAATCCTGTGGGCAGTTACTAGCAGTTGTTTTTACCAAGCTACTACACTGCTGTACAGTCACTGAAACATTTTGTTGTTAGAGAACAAGGTAGGTGAAGAAAAGGAAGCAGTTAATTTCCTTTGCGAGTTGTCTGTTTTCTTTAGCACAGTTCTATACATATCTTTCCTTTGTAAGTGTCTTTCTGCGGGGGAAAAGAAAAATTAAAATGTTGGCACAGGTAGGAAGCCAACCTGAGTACAAAAGATAAAGCAATGTCTAACAGAGGTCTCAGAGGAATGGAAAYGAGATGTAAAACAGCCAGAATGCAGCTCTTCTCCTCACTTTTCCTTGCATTTAGTGTTTACAGGTTCACAGTCAGCTGTGTTCCCTGGTTTCACAGAGATGCCAAAAAACAATGCAGAATTCCCATGGGAAGTGCAGAACTTACTGGGCCCCTACTCAGCCTAACTTCCCAGATTTATACAAGGACCAGCTGAGGTATCTTGGTTTGTTCAGCCTGGAGAAGAGAAGAATGAGGGGACACCTCACTGGGGTCTGCAGCTTCCCCACGGGGGGAAGAGGAGGCACAGGAACTGCTCTCTTCTCTYTGATGACCAGTGACAGCGCCCAAGGGAATGGCCTGAAGCTGTGTCAGGGGAGGTTTAGATTGGATATTAGGAAAAGGTTTTTCACCCAGAGAGTGGTTAGACTCTGGAACATGTTTCCAAAGAAGTGGTCACAGCATCAAACCTGACAGAATTCAAAAAGCCTTTGGACAACACTCTCAGCACATGGTGGGACTCTTGGGTTSTCCTGTGCAGGGCCAGGAGGGGAGCTTTGGTGWTTCTTGTGGATGTCTTCCAACTCAGTATATTCTGTGATTCTATGATACCATTTTTTCACATGTCCCTTTATACCCCAGACCAAATGGGTCTTGTCCAATCCTGAAAAATGACCCACACTGCAGAAGGATGCAGGATGACCAGGGAAGAGACAGCAGGAAAAGCCGTGAGCTGTCCCTGGAGTGTTTTAGGACTGCAGGCAGGCTACTGCAGCCCAGAAAAAGCCCTGTGGGGGCTCATGTGTGCCTAGAGGTGTTTGGAGACACAGCAAAACACTCCAGCACATGTAAGAGCACGTGCATCCCATGCTCACACTCGAAGGAGTGAGCGGAAACAGCGGCTGACCTTCCTCTCCCAGTGTACCAATCCCCATAACTTCCACAGCCAGTGAGCCTGGCTTTTTTCCTCACCCAAACACCCAGCTAAAGATGCCATTGCCTGTGCTGTGTTTAGCCATTCTGTGGCTGACCCACAGCACTCACTGGCTGCTTTCTGCTCCACATCAGGCAGTGAGATCTTCCCTTTGACATCCAGAATCATAGAATGGCCTGGTTTGGAGGGGACCTCAAAGATCACCTAGTTACAACCCCCTGCCATGGGCAGGGATGCCTTCCTCTAKACCAGGGTGCTCCAAGCCCTATCCAATCTGGCTTTGAACACTTCCAGGGATGGGACATCCACTGCTTCTCTGGGCAACCTGYTCCAGGGCTTCACCACCCTCACAGGAAAGAATTTCTTCATATCCAGTCTAAACCTACTCTCTGTCAGTTTGAACCCACTACCCCATGTCACTCCAGGCCCTTGTAAATAGTCCCTCTCGATGTCCTGGTCCAGCACCTTGGGTACTGCCAGGTGGGTATTCCAAAGGGAGGCACCACCATGGAAAAGCCATGGGCAAAACACTCCCCAGAGGCTCAGCCCTTGAAGAGACATTTGAATTGGGAGGGCATTGCAACTGCATCCTGCAGATCCCATTTCCACAATTGAGAGACACATCCATTGGCCCTTAATACGGATTTTTATGCCAATCCTTTGCAAAGACTAAGGCAAAACAATTTAGGAAGATGAAGGCAAGGGAACTACTTTGTGAGAGATCCCTGGCAGAAAAAAAGCTGTGTGTTTCCTTGGCATTTGCTTAATTTCCTACCAGGAATGTATTTAAGGACTAATAAGAAATAAACATAGTTATGGGAAGGAGCAGTTGACTGTGAAAATGTTTAAAAGGAATAGACATGGCTTTCCATGGCCTTTTGTGAGGTGTGAATAACATTGTTGAGTCTTCCTGTATCCTCAGAAGAACCATTTAGACTAAGAGTGAGCTCCCTGCGGTTTTATGGGCTCAAAAACCTCATCTCTAAAACTGGTGAATTACCAATTAAAAGCAGTAATGGCAACTGCAGCAAAGAAGTCATGGCAGGTAGTAATAAAATCCTTTGTGTTTAAAGACAATGAAAAGTGCATTTGCTTTCAAGAAACAGTGATCCTCATAAGACATTAAGAACAGCTTACCTCAAGCTCTACATGGAGCAGATGGAAAGAAAAATAATACTTTGGATTTGGGAATGAGTCCCCTGTGGGGCTGGTCTGCTGAAAGATCTAGTTCATCATCTGTGGAAATGTAAATGTTATGTCACCACCGGGGGAAAAAAATGGAGTAAGCTTCTGTTTTAAAAGACAGAGACTTGCATTTTCTTTAATYTAGCTGCAGTAAAATTAATTGCAATCTTAATTCCCTCTTATAAAGTGGTGCTCCAAAATCTAAGTTTTTATCTAAACTAGCAGATTACATTTCTGCACCTCTGCTGTGAAGAAAGTCTTCAAAATGGCACCATATCTAAACCAATAGACTGTCACTCTCTTTAAGCAGCAAATGATTTGGAAAAACAAAGCCTATTTCCAGTTTTACTGATTTTTTTCACACTGGTGAGGTGTTGCAAAGGTTCCTCAGAGGGCAAGGACATGGTCTGTGCACAGATGATTTCCTGTTTTGACYTCTGCTGTTTTCTGCTGACTTTCCCCCTGTCTGCTGTACAACTAAAACAACAAAGCTGCTTCCAGGGGTCCACAAGAATTTCTTTAGCAAACAGGTATCACTGACCACACCACTGCTAACATTTCCCATACATAAAACATCAATTGAAATAAGATTTGTAAGTTCTTGTCTCTTGCTGCAGTTCTTGCTGCCYCAAAACTATTTACTACAGTCTGCACTTCACCAGCTCCAAAACCAAATAAATGATTGCACTGGCCTGTGTGCTCTTGCAACTTATGCTATCAATTACAGGGCAGTCAAGGGGAAGATAATGACCCATTTGGAAATGCAATAATCACTTCTCCCATGCTCTTATTTTGTTCACTGTATTGTGCATAAAATATGTCTATATGAATTTGTACATCATTTTCACAGGCAACTTGAKGTAAATTTACCACTGTAAAGTATAAATTAACAAATAAAATGYATTGCTATATTAAAATTCAGCTCAGAATTTCCTGATGACCATTTACTTTAAATTCCCTCCATAATAASTTTTTTTCTGTTTAATTACATGTGATGCTATTTAGGCAATTGATTTTCATTTCTCCAAGAAGGCCATATACAATAAAAAGATGTTTATTCCATCTCCAGACTGGTGCCATGCAGAACTGGAGGAAGACAGCATGAGTGACAATTGCAGTGTTATGCTTACAGGAAAACACTATAAATAGAGCAGCTAAACTTAGGGACACACCTGCTGTGCTCTCAGAATTTAATCCTCACACAAGGTGCTGAGTACCGTGAAGCAAAAAGCTTAGAGGAATCACTAGGCATTAAGATGATCCATCCACTGCAGAGTGAGGCATGGGTGACAGAAATGCCAGTGTTGCTGCAAAACCCCCATAATGTGTTATTTTGAAGCATATTGGAACACTGTGTGCAGAACTTTCATGGCATGGATAAATGCTAAAAAATATAAGAGCAGAAGATGACTACTGAGCCACACCATCATCACCAGTGTAATGTAAGAGTGCATAAATGTGAATTTCTAGCATAGTGCTTCCAAAAGCACCAGCTCTTYCCAAGAGCAAGCTCCCTTGGTAACAGCCAGGGAGGAAAGTCCCTTAAATCCAGCATTTAAAGCCACTATGTAGATCTTTCTACAGAGGAAAAATCACTCTCTAGGTACCTTCAACAGTTCTAAATCTTTTTTTCTTGCCTGCCAGTTTTTCAACCAGTGCAACACACTCCTGCTCTTAACAGGGATTTGTAAGCCTCTCCTTTAGCTAAAAGAAAGAACAACGTCATATRCATCCCAGGAATTAAGAATTAAATAAAAATATCAGGTGGCATAAAAAAAGAGAAGCTGAAATGTGAAAAACTGGTGAAAGGGGAACATATATTGCCTGCCGCATAGCTTCATCTCCATTTGTATGTTTTGCATGTGTACACCATGATCACAGTATCAKAGAATGGCCTGGGTTGGAAGGGACCTCAAAGATCATCACATTCCAACCCCTGCCATGGGAAGGGACACCTTACACTAGACCAGAGCTCCATCCAACCTGGCCTTGAACACTTCCAGGGATGGGGCAGCTACAGCTTCTCTGGGAAGCCTGTGCCAGTGCCTCATCACCCTCAGAGGGAAGAATTTCTTCCCAATCTCTAATATAAACCTACTGTCAGTTTAAAGCCATTCCCCTTGTCCTGTMACTCCAGACCCTTGTAAATAGTCTCTCTCCATCTTTCCTGTGAGGTCCCTTCAGGTACTGAAAGGCCACAGTTTGGTCACCCAGAGCCTTCCCTTCTCCAGCCTGAACACTCCCAATTCTTTCAGTCTTTCCTCCCAGCAGAGCTGCTCCAGCCCTCTGACCACCTTGGTGCCTCCTCTGGATTGGCTCCAACAGGTCCATGTCCTTCCATGATAATATTAGGGACAAAGGACAAGACAAATAAGRACAATTAAGACAAGAATGGAAAATTTCAGTCACTTAGTCCAACATGCTGCTCTCACAGATATGAATTAAACTATTAAACTTTAGAAACCACYATATGAAAGCTGTCTAAATTTTTCATCATACTGCTTCAAGAATCTTATTTTTCCTGATTACTAGATSATTTTGCTAGGTTTCAAGATGAACTGTGCCAGCTTATACACATTTTTTTCTATATCCCCGCCATTCTGAAGTGTTTGAGCTTTTTCCATCCCATTCATTTGCTCAGTGTACTAAAAGAGAACAATCATATCCCTTCAGGCCTTCCTGCTACGTGCTGAASAAAACAAAAGCTTACCTTCATACTTTTAGAGAAAGGATGATATAATTAATAGGAAAAGAGACACATAGGGAAAAAATCTCAGTTCTGCCTTGAAAAATGACAAAACTATTGTTTATTTATCCATCACAGCCAGAGTGGTGGTCCATAAAACACTTCTAGGTCAAATAATCAAAGAGGGACAAAYCAGAGCAAATACTAAACACAGCTTAACAACTTAGTCTTATTATAAGGTTGTGTCTAGTCTTTTCTAGGRGTATGAAAGGGGACTTTTCCACTAAGTCAGAAGCTAAAAATTATATGAACCACACAGGATAAGGGGGCTTTGAATGAATGATTTGTGTATGTTTTTTTCCCAGGATGAAAGCAGGGTTGGGACTTTTTATTTTCAAAAGAAGATAARGGATGGGTACAGGTGGTTCTGTATGGAAAACATGGGTTGCCAACAAGTGTGGAGCACACAACAACCATTACAGTCTTAGGTTCTGCTGAAGSTTGAGCTACAGGAAATATAAATGCACTGAGCCTATCACCAGTTCCAAATATTTGCTTTGTTTTCCGTTATTTTTATTTAAAAAGCACATAATTTTCAATACCTTATAGTTTTCACTTCGCAAAACAAAAAAAAAGAACAGCTGAAAAACATGTCTTGCATCTGCCATAAACAGAGAGTAGCACGCTCTAAATAGTTGATGAATTGTAGCATGCAAATATTCCATAAATAATAATGGCAGCTTTCCAGATCCAGTTTTCTTTTCTTCCAGTTCCACTGGTCTCTATTGCAGTAATAGAGATTGTCACTAGGAACTGTAAATTCACTCAGGAGCTAAAGAGTGTCTGAGAGTTTTGCAGTATTGATTGGAGGGATGTTATGTGGCAATCACCAGTATATCAACCCAAACAGCTATTACACCTTCCACGGGTCCCGTGAAACCTACCTGGAAGTTTATGGAGTTCTCATCTCCTAAGATGGAAGAAATCACATTTAGAAGAAACTCTCAAGGGAYTTCCAAAGTCAAGAAAATAGCACAAGTCAAGGCAGTTAAAAAAATAAAGCAGGAAAAGGTGGCCATAAACAAAAAGCTGCTGGCAGACCTGGGTGCTCTGGTGCTCCCCTGAGAGCTTCCCAGGGAGAGATAATTTTGCACGGCAGGTCAGAGTTGAAGGAGGAAGACAAGGCGGGTGTCTCAGGCTGTCATCCCAAGAGTGGGCACGTGTCATCCCAATTTAAAATTAACATCATTTGGGGAGATTAACTTGTAAGTTACACAGTGCTTTATACGAATCAAAATATGTGAAGAAAATTAACACAAAGCCTTCAGTTCTCCTCAAGGGAAACACTTTTTAGCATTGTTTCCAGTTGATTTAGCCTTTAAATGAGCAAGGTTATAATTGGTAATTAAGCTTGCTGCATTTTGGGCATACAAATTAAGACAAAAAGTGAAGTTGCAGCTTCTGAGGGGAAAATGAGAGTAAGCATATGGGAAGCAAATGAGGCTAATATGACACAATTCACAGCTTCATTAACATCAGCATGCAAGTCAGGCAGTCTCCCTTGGATGTTAACACTTCACTTGCTGAACTTCAGCATCAGGTGTTCTGTAACAAGCCCAAAGATTGTAAAGAGTAAAACACAGCGATGAGATGAGAAAGTGATGAAACACAAAATACCCTCAAGCCTCTCTCATGTTCTTAAATGTAAAGATAAGCCAGAATGACACTACTGAGGTATGGAAGAGGATCTGGAGCTCTCCATAACTTAGAAAATATATCAATCAGGCTTGTGTCTGCTAAAGCCATGAAGCAGCTTTGGATATCACTCTTCACTGGATTTTGTACAATTTTCAGTTTTCTGGATTTGGCGAAGTTTTCTACATTAGCCCATTGATTGAGTGCCCAACTGATTTGCAGCAAGTTACAGGAAGTTTCCATATATCCACTTGAGAGACCTTATGGAAAACTGAGAAGGACAACAACTGAATGGACAGCTACCCTTTGGGCCAAAAACCCACTGAAAGGACTAGGAATCCTTTAGCTGAATTAATGAAGTTTTATGTGAGTGAGCTGTATAAATACATGGTAGCACCAAAAATTGCAACACTCATGAGAGAAGTCACTTCCCCATAGCAGACTGTGATTTGCACTTTCTTCCAGCTGTATCCTACTAGTCCTTCCAAACAGGTTCTAGTAGTTTTGGTTGCTTCTGCCTCTATTCAGGCCAAGAAGTTCCCTCCAGATTCTGGCATTAATGTCTCCTGGGTGCTTTTCCCAATGTGAGCAGTCAGAAACAGCTGCATTCAGGATCATGTTATGTGCAAAACCTGCTGCAATTCAAAAGAGAAACATGCTACCTTGGCCTBTCCCACACTCAGCAATAATTTTATTCTAGTTATGAAAGAGATTCCTAAATGCTTAAGATCCAGAAAACCTCCAGCTCAACAATCTTTCTCCGCTAGGATTTTTATAGCTGGTACAAAAATGTGCCWTTGATAAATATATCAGGAGGGATAGAGAATGAGTGAACCAGTTTTTTTAAAAAACACTAAGCAGAAATATTAAAAGCTGACAGAGCATTTGGCAGACTTGTGAAATATTGGTTCTTAATCCTGTATGTCTTCTGAATATAAACAGGATCTAAGCAAACCTGCACTGAAAAGCAAGAGAARTTTCATTCAACTTTGCTCAAGATTTCTTCAAGACATTTGTTACCTTTTCCTTCAAAAAATGAGTAGCAGTGTTATTTACACACCTGTTCATTAGTTCACTTTGCCAAGAAACATCCTAAGGAATAAATTTCTGACAGTTTCTCATARCAAGACCATTCCTTATGGTCAGGATACATCATTCCACTTTTTTCCTTCCCAATGAAGCTGTGTTTTAAGGGTTTTTGATGTGTGAGCAGATGGGAGAGAGAAAGAAGACTGAAGAGAGATGGCAGGTAGAATGAGGGAGTCACAGGAAGAAATAATGAGAATATCTCCCCTCTACACACGTTTGTGGCTGCTTTTTGCAGCCAGTGTCCTTGGCTGGCAGAAAATCGACTTTCAATTAGTAGGCATTGCATCACTGTGATGTAAGAGGTGGCCTTGTGGGCCGGAGATAAAGTCAAAAGTTAATAACTGCATTGCCAAAAGATACATCTAGTCATTTAACATTCAAATTACACCCCAGTTTGGGAGGTCACACGTAGTTTTGCTGAAGCAGAGCCAGAGCTGCATGCTGGTTACTGCACAGCCTGCTCAAGTAGGTCAGCACTGCCGTGCTGCCACTGTGGCGTGTCTGTCCTCTCGCTGCTCTGCTCCACTGAGTGTAGCTTTGGTTTTCTGAAATGTGGCTTTATACCTGACATATATTTACAGGTGGAAATCTCCCRTAGTTCCAGCCACTTCTAAGCCTTCTGATAATCGTGACAGCCCATCATTTGCAAACTTGTATTCTTTTCTCAGTGTTATGACACGTATCATAATGAAAGGGAGAATTGCTAAGCTTTTGTTTCATCCACCCAAAAAACATTTTGCCTTTTAAGCCGTTGCACAGAAGAAGGAAGAATCATTCAAACTACATGGAAAATTAGCAAAGATTTGGAATGATGATAAATACCATTTTGCAAGTCACTGATCCCAAGGTGCAAAGTCTRAAATGCATGAAAAATATAAAAACTGTTCAGCTGAGAATTGTGTGCACTGGTCTTATTTACCTGACCTTTAATCACAGGTTTCCTAATCATGACATCAGGTATTTTGCAAATATGCTACTGCAARTATTTTGCTGTTGAGGGAACTCTTTAGGCTGCTTATATACATGAATAGGCTGCCCTGGCTTGTAAACTAAACAAATAAACCAACAGAGGATGATGAGGATGTCTAGGCTGAAGAGAACTGAGCATATTACTGCTGCAGGCATTCCCTTACATAGACACCTGTATATGTATATGTATATGTATATGTATATGTATATGTATATGTATATGTATATGTATATGTATATGTATATGTATATGTATTTTTAATAAAGTTTCTACCCATTTTAACGTGTTCTATATTATTTTAAGAAATGTCTAGACATCATCCAAGATAAAGACATCTTGGGGAATGATTTTTTTTTTCCCCCCGGGAATTATGCAGCAGACAAAAAATTAATATAGTAGATACTGACAGAATAAATAGTACTAGTATATTAGCTGACATCTGCAGTGAATAATAAAATTTACATAAATATACTTTTATTTCCCCTAATATCACTATATAGCTATCTGAATGATATCAAGCTAATATTGATAATCAATAGAATTGGATCATTATTTCTTCATTATCCTGGACTCTGGGCAAGCATTGTTACCAAGGGATATAAACATTTCTGAATTAAAATAGTACATGACATATTCACTCATTCTGCTGACATGGCCTTTGGCAGGGGAATGAAAAATGCCCCTCCTTAACCTCTGCTAATAGRTTTTAGATCTTTCTCCAATTTTAGGCTTATTTGGCAGTGAGACAAAAGTCCCAATAGTTTTTTTGCAAATTTAATGAAAGTGGGCACATAGGGTGGAGAGATCTTGACAGASCATCTACACAGAAAAGAGCACAGTGTGAGGGTATAAAATATTTATTGAGTAGTAAAGATGTGTGAGGAGAAAGATGCTTTTAATGTCTCAGCTCAAAGACAATCTCCCATAACTTTATTTCTTCCTACACACCAGAGTTTACTCACACRGTACAAACCTGTAGGAAATTCCATTAGTACAAATGCTCACAGGACCTTGTGCTAATTCCATTTTCTGAGTATTTCCATATGAATGAAGTTCAGTGTGTGGTTTGGCAGTAAAGATGGTAGTTAGCAATCCATCTTTGGTCCAGCTATAGARGCAAATACCTTAACAGAATTGATAAAAAATATAATAATTTTTAAAAAGCAGAATGCTGTTATACGAATTAAGGTATTTTAGGGTTAAAAAAGAAACAGACATAACGCTCATTAAATAGAATCAGCAGGCATCTGATTTGAAATGGGATTAGTTCCCCAATCCTGCTGTGCAGTTTTCATGTGCATGGATAGATTAACAAAACAGGTTGGGTTTGAGCCTTTTTTMTTTTCCCCTTATTTCAGATCAGGACTATCAGCCACCACTTTTTCCTGACTTTGCAGACTAAAACTTTTAAYGACTCCATCAATAGAAACTAGGCCMCTGTCAATAATGAGCCTAATACTAAGTGGCACCCTTTGGAGATTGGGGCACACAGAGTGATGTGTCATTTTAATTTTAATTAAGTAAAAAGACACAACTAAACACAGTCTTTGCTTCTCCTCAAGTTTATTAGAGACAACATGTGTGTTGGGCAGCTGCRTGGAGCACCACCTGCATTTTCCAGAGGCTGATAAATGAAATCAGTCAGGAATCTGGTATGTCCAGGGAGAGGGTCAGGAAACCCAACAACCAATGGGTTGTTGAGTCTGGTGAGGGATGTGGAGGGCAACAATAGCTTCTACAGGAAAAATGTGAGCTCATCACTTAACAGGGCAAAGGATCTGGTGACACAGGGCACGGAAAAGGTCATGGTATGGGATGCCTTGGACCACCAGTAAAAACCAGCCTGTGGAAATCACAGGCCTGTGAGAGCCGGGACCTAGTGGAAAAGTCTGGAGCAATGAGGGCTTAACCCTCACTGGAGGAGAATCAGTCAGGGAGCAAATAAACAACCCGGACACATCCAAAGTCCTGATGCCTGATGGACCCACTGCTGACGGAGCTGGACAATGTCACTGTGAGGCCACTCTCCATCATCTTTGAAAGGCTATGGCAATTAGGAGGGGTTTCTGAGGACTGGGACAAAGCAAATGTCACCCCTATCTTCAAGAAGGGCCACAAGGTGCATGAAGGAGAGCTACAGGCTCGTCAGCCTCCCCTTGATCTCTGGGAAGAGGATGGGACCGATAATCCTGGAAATCATTTCCAAAYATATGAAGGACATGAAGGACCAGCAAGGATTTGTGAAAGGAAAATCATGTGTCATGACCTGAAAGCCTTTTTCCATAAAATAACTACTTGAGAGGATGAGGTACAAGCAGTGGTGTCCTTTATCTTGACTTTAACAAGGCTTTCAACACTGTCTCTGATAATATCCTTGTAGAGAAACTGGTCTAGATAAAAGTACATGAGGTGGACTGAAAACTGATGGAACTGGGCTCAAAAAGTTGTGATCAGCAGCAGTTAGTTCAGTTGGAAACCAGTCCCTAAAGGTGCAGCCCAGGGGCTGATGCAGAGCCAAGACTGTTTACCATCTTCAACAGCCACCTGGATGTTGAGACATTGTCATCAGCCAGTCTGCTGTTGGCACGAAACTGGGAGGAGTGTGCTGCACTTCAGATGGTGCTTGACAGGCTGGAGAAATGAATTGGTGTTCAAAGTTTGATAYGGAAATGCAAAGTCTTGAACCTCAGGAAG
The DNA here is from genome assembly GCA_003546035.1 of Mixornis gularis. Lineage (NCBI taxonomy): Eukaryota > Metazoa > Chordata > Aves > Passeriformes > Timaliidae > Mixornis > Mixornis gularis. The sequence continues at coordinate 5,848,117 of QVAJ01000013.1, read as the reverse complement.
ATAACCCCATGCACCAGGACAAGCTGGAACAATCTGACGGGAAAACGGCTATGTAGAAAAGGAGCTGAGATCTTGGGTGGGCAAGTGGGACAAAATCCAGCAAAGTGCCCTTGCTGTACAGAAGGCCAACAGCCTCCTGAGCTGGATTAAGCAGGTGAAGGAAGACAATCTCTCTCCTCAGCCCTGGTGAGAATATCAACACCCTGGAGGGCTGGGTCAAGTGCTGGGCTCCCCACTGCAACAGAGGTGTAGTGTCACTGGAGACAGACTGTGAGTGCCTCAATGACTGAAGGTATTTGTCCCACAGGGAGACACAGAGAGCTGAGAGTGTCCAGTCTGGAGCAGAGAAGGCTCAGAGGGATCTCTTCAGTGTGTCAAAAGACCTGAYGAAGGGACTGAAGAGGAGRGAGCCAGGCTGCTCATARTGGTATCCAGCAACAWGACAAGAGGCAATGGGTACTAAGGGAAATATAGGAAATTTCACTGAAACATAAGGAAAACCTTTTTACTGTGAGGRTGGCTGGACACTGGCACAGGRTGTCCAAAGAGGCCAAGCAATCAGCAACCTTGAAAGTATTGAACATCCAGGCAGACATAGCCCTCAGTAACCTGCTCTGGCTGACCTGCAATCTCCTGAGGCAATCCAGATAATCTCCTGAGGTATCTTCCTACCTCAGCCAGGCCCAGCTGTGTGAKTTCAAATATTGCAGTGTGTCATGCTCAGGTGATTCTGAAATTGACTGCCCACATTGTCCCTCATTTTTCATTTTCTCCAATGTTTAGGCAGCTAGGCTGGATTAGTAATGGTCTCTTTTAACACCCTGGTATGGCACTAACTCTTTCTCCTGCTGATGTAGGCACTTTCTGGATATACAGTTGGTGCAAATACACCCAAACACCAAACCAGAGCTGGAAGGTAGGGCTAAGCCAATAACCTGCACACAGGGATGACAACATTCATGATACAATGAAACTCTCCACATAAACACACAGGAAAAGCAACARGGAACCTCAGTGGCCAGAGTATTATGGTGGGTTCACCATCCACACAAGTGTAAATTCATATTGCTGTTTGTTTCTGCAAGTACATCCCCTCTGATGCCCTATCGACTCTTTTCCATGAAGCAGTAACTTTTAAATGTCTGTGTGTGCATAAACACAGTGACAGCAACAAGAGGCATAAGGAGCAGCAGTGTTACTGGTTAAATGAGTTTCCAAAGAGGATGATTGTGTTGCAGCAGTAAATGGAGTTGGTGTTGTAGTGAAAAATTYACACAGTTGAAGTGGGTATGTGTTTCTTGAGGCAAGCCTTATCATCACAGAGAAATCCTACCACTTGGAGGATTATTATCACCAAAATACAGGATAGAGAAGAAATAATTCAAACAATGTCAGTGAAAGAGGTGGTACCCATTTTTGACAACCTTCACTAAAGGCTTTTAGTTTGTCATACAATTTTACACAGGCATCTGATTTTTCTTTTTTTTTTTTTTTAATCTATTGAATTTTTACTCTGGGAAATGAACAGGAGAAGGAACCATGTATTGGATCAGCCCCTTCTGATATCCTGTTAAAGAACAGTTTAGGATTAAAAAGAAATTATGAGGACAGTAGTATGAGGATGCTGTTTTCCTTGCATTTGCTGCTACAGAAGACTGTAATATAAGGACAGCACACTCAGTATTCCAATAGCACAACTGATGCTGCCAGTCCTCTAGGAAAGCATAGAGCATTTGCCAAGATACTGAAACAACAACAGGCTTCAGAATCCACTCCTTAATGTGTGTATTAGGTAGTGATACACATCTCTCTGCTCTCTCAGACAGGTAACTACCTTATTGTGTCCTTTTCATGTTGATATTTCAACATGTGGAAAGTCATTAAAGACCACAGAACTTTCATAATGCTGTGGGTGTATATGGAGGTTTCATAATTCTGTATTGATGTTGTTACAACATATTATCATAAAGACTCTCCTTATCAAAAATCAGGGCTTTCTGTGCTACTCAGTGACCCTCACATTTAAAGAGCCAGTGGCACTTTGGCTCTTCCCAAAATTTCTCATGTAATATTATTWATTGATTAGCTAAAACTTTCACAAAACTTTTACTCAAGCAAAATGAGACGAGCAGACTACCTTAGATGAGTYTCAGAAGATCACAGTTTGGTGGCTGCAAGGCTTGTTTAGGACCGCATTAGTATTTGTAACAAAAAGAAGCCTAGAATTTGTAAGTTGCAAAAATAGGAGGAGTAAAGCTGGTGAAGAGAATAGAGGGTACAGAGCACAATGACTGCATTTTACATGTTCAGCTCTGGGCAGCGATGCAGAAATAAGTCTTGGGTGAGATAACAGCACAAACTAATTCCTTTGAAGTTTGCAAGGAACTTCCAGTAACGGAGCAGGCACTTTGTGCCAGAGGTGGCTGTGTGAGAAACAACTAATGAGACAGTGAAGACAAGTGTTACTAACAGAGAGCAGTAAGGGCTGTGCTCAATGAGACAATAACTCTGAGTCACTGCAGAGTCAATTGATCAGAAACTTTGAAGAGGACAATGAGTTTGCCTTTCATGCCGATGAAGCAGAAAGCCAGAAGAGAGACACAGACRTTATGTCAGCAAGGAAGGTAATCCTCACAGTGCAATTCTGAATGAGCTTTCGGAGAACACAGCAGAAGCCGCAGGAGACGCACAGAGAAGTTGGTAATAGCTGAGGTGTGAAGTGACAGGGACACTGGGACAGTCAACAAGGTTGAATCTCCTAAATGACATGTAGAGAGAAACAAGACACTATAGGCAGGTTGTTCATGTGTAGCTCCACRGAGACTGCAAGGTCTGATGCCTTGAGAGGCTACCTGGAAGAGGACAGTGTTAAAGGAGGTATTTATTAAAAAGACCTTCAAAGGATACACTTTGGGCACTACAAGAGCCCGGCTGTGGCTCCACCCAAGATGGACGGCGGGTCACATATTTTCACACCTTTGTAAGTCTTGGTCCATTTACATATTGGGGATAATTGTCCAATTACAGCTTCAGGTTCTGAAGTCCCATCCTCCCAGATTGTTCTCCTCAATTCCCTGTTGTTTATRCTTTTGGGGCCTGAACCTGCAATGGCGTCCTTGGTTCTGGGGCTGGAAAAGGACTAACTAATTTTTGTCTAACTAAACTGCAAGGAAAACTTGCTAACACTTTATATGAAGTTGAGAGTTATATACTAATGCTGTACAGAGTCTGGAAAATATGAAAGCTAAAACTTAAGGCATCATTCTATCCAATTTAAAGACCTAAATGGCTGGAAGGGCAATGAGGCATTTTACAGTACAAAGAGGGAGAAAGAGAGATTTGTGACAGCAAAAAAACAGCACCTGAATGTACTGTGCCAAGCACAAGCTGTGGTAGCTGCCCTCAAGGAGGTGGCAAAAAGGTACTGATTTTAACTGGGCGTGAAAAGACAGGCCAGCAACAGAGGGGGAGAGCTGTGAATCACCACAAGATATGAGTCAATGCCAAATTCATGGATAAGACACCTGGAGACAGGCTCACAGCCATGAGGACTTCAGGGAATGTATTATAGACCCTGATTAAAAGCTGATTAACAAGAATCAGCTGCTTTAAGAGAAATAGCCAAGAATTAGAAAGCATACTGGACAAAACACAATATCCAATATGAAATCTTGATTTTGGAAATGATGGAATGACTTGCATTGTCACATGATACTGAGATGTCAAGGGAAATTCAGGTGGAATTGGAGGGCTGAGATCTGGGCAGGAGGAAGGCATGCTTAGCTTGGGACAGCACTTCCTGTGACTTGCAGACATCCACAACTTTATAGATTGTAGTGATGATCAAGAAGGAAAATGAGACTGTGCCAGAAACAAGGCTGTGGCAGTGGACAACACATTCCATTAACTTTGGAAAAAGAAGTCTAAAGAGCTTTAAAGAGCACTGTTCATCATTAAAGGGGCAAGAGGCATTGTAAAGGATATCTAAATCTATGGATGAAAAAGGAATGCATAAACACCACTTAGAAATTAAGTGCTATTTCATCATTACAATTAATCAATGAGATCTTGTTAGGATTAGGAAATCTTGTGTGTGTTCTTCTGAATAGAAAATCAGGATAAACTAGTTACTAGAAAGCCTTTTAACAGAGTGTGAAGGCATAGAAGTCACTCCCCTCCTCTGTGCCTCATTCATGACTTGTTTGAATACACACATACTCATCCATCACATCTCTGATCCACTGTAGCCAGCAACCTGCTCCATGCCTTTGTTTATAAGACACAAATTGTTGCTCCACCCTTGTTTGCTGTGACTTCCGTGTAATGTGAGGTTGGCTCAGCTTCCTTCATTTTGTGGCCTACTAGATGAGAGGCAGATTTGTTTTTCTAACCTCAAAAAATACAAGGCATGACTTTCCAAGGAACACTTTTGCACACTAGCTTGGTATGTCATCTCAGAGGCCAATCATGAAGCCAAAAAACAATGAGTAACCCATCCTTTTCTCACTGCTTTGCTGAGATGACATCTGTGAATCAGACCAATGGTATTATGGTAAGCTTTTGAAATTTTCCTTTGCAGTGTCTCTTCAAGTCCAGAGCTGAGTTTACTGAGCGTTCTGAACAGCCCTATATCCTCTGCCACKGATTAATGGACAGAACTAAACTTCCACAGGAGGAGATCTTAATGAAGGCATGCAGTTCAGTGAGCTTGAGAAGARAAAGAGGAGATAAGAGAGAAAGTCTGGTAGTGTGCTACAGCACAGACAGGGGTGTTTCACAGAAAGAGTAGTGGAGAAACTGTGGTTTCATATGGCAGGACAGGAGAGACATGGAGGAAAGGGACAGGAGAAAAACAGTCACAAGGGGAAGAAGAGAAAACCAGAAAATACAGAAGAAAGACTTGGGCTGTCTTTACCCAGGTATCCAGGCAGTTGGCTCAGATTGACTCTACTACCACTCTCTTGAGGGTCTGGGCAGCCCTGCAGGRAACCAAACAGGAATCTGACAGATGCTGGTTACTTTTCAGCACACATCCCTTAAAAAAACAGGGTGGAAAATGGGTAGAAGCAGTGAATACTTCAGCCAACCCTGCTGCCAAAARAGAGGACCATGAGATCAGGGCCCGGAGGGAAGATGAAGCAAAGGGACTGGATGAAGGAACAGAAGGACTAGGACAAAGAGAGAAAACCAGTGGTTACATCAAGTCTGATGAAATTTCAAGCTGCTGAAAGGTCAGTTGCATTCCCACCCCAAAAAGTCTTACACCACATTTAGCAGTGATATAGCTGAATATAGAGACATTTCAATCAGCTGGTGAAGAAAGGCTTTGATTTTTCTTTTTAATTTTGTTTTCTTCTCTTTTGTATCACCTCAGTGACTCATYTCACCTTGCAGCAGCCATGGGATCACCAGATCCAACACAAAGGAAACAGCAGGATAGGGAATGTGGAACTATCCCTTTTCAATTAGGTTTTTTGCCACACACTAAGGGGGCAAAGACCAGTCAATAAAGATTTTAAATAGGACATAATAGTAAAGGTTGCACGCTGAAGAAAGTTGAAAGAAGACTAGGAAAATAAAAAGAGATAACAGGTCACAAAATAGACAAGTGGGAACAGGATAGGGGGTACAGCAAATCATTCCTATCTATACTTGTCTTCCAGGGGTGAAAGATAAAATAAACTAGRAAAGGTCAGAGAACATAAGAACAAAATATCTGTAAAAAAAAAAGGGACAGCAACAAGTAAAAAAAACTAGGAAAAAATCCACCAGAATACAAAAAAAAAAAGGAGCAAAACAGATCAGTTGGAGAAAATGCATGTGTTTATTAACTGCAGACAGAAATGCCTGAGGAACATGAAGATCTGCCAGAGTGCCTGGAAAAGCCACAGTTGCCTGACCTACCGAGGGGAAAAATATCCCCAAGCCCAGGGGAGAGCAGAAGGGAGAGAGCAGAGAGGGCAGACAAAGTCAGGATGATTTCAATATGTTATTTATTTTTCAGGAAGGCAGACTACTTCACCTAGTCTGAGGTCAATATTCAAAATTTTAGACAAACTTTTCTCATTTCTTGAMTATCTTTTAATATACAAACCTACACAGATACTTACATTTCAGTGTCAATTATTGGTGGTCTCCACTGGGGATCTTCACTGCAGAATTTTGCCCCACCTCTCCCTGAATTCCCATTTAACACTGTATTTTTCAGTAAAAATGCCTTTTAGCTTTAGAACTCCTAAATCTTTGCTCACAAAACYGGAACTCAGTATGTCTATAAAACTCTGCCACAAGCTTTCATTACCAACATTTTGGTATTTGGAGGGAAGACTCTGATGAAGCTCAAGCCATGATCTTATGACACAAGGTCCAGCGTACTCATTGTCATCTATGCATTTCCCCCTCAGCTGCCTTCCCCCAGTGCTTGTAGGGCTGCACTGTGAAGCACAGTGAACCAGCCTGAGGTAGAATTAACTCTCTTTCTTTAAACCAGCCTTCCAGTCCCTTGTGTCACCTCACAAACACAGAAATACAGAGAGAAAACAGTGTGGGAACATGACCAAGCAGCTGGGGGAAGGTGAAGCAGTGGGAATTACTGAAACACGATCACTGCCAAAGCCTCCCTGTTAAGAAAATCCAAACTAAGTAGGGAAAAAGAAACACAGAAAGACAGAACAGATTTGTTTCCCACTAAAATAATTTTCCAGTGTAAGTAAACTGTTAGCTAGAATTACATGCACTGATAAACCAAGGGAGGAAATACAAATGTGCATGAATACATATGAACCACACCACAGGCAGCAGCTACAATTTCATAATCTTCATCTTGGTATTTGCTAGCTTTTATCAGAAATTTGCTCCTGAAACATTAGTCCTCCTTCACTATTTTTACTGCAATGACCTCTATATTTTAGAGCAATATTTGAGCAAAAAAGCAGTTCAGTTACCGAGAGTCATACTGTCTCCCATATGTCATTTATTAACAAGATTCATGACTTTTTTGCCCTTGGATTTCACAGCAGCTGCTGCTGCACTGTGGCAGTGAGCTGTTGAGACTCAATAGACATCAGATTTTGGAGGGGAAAATATTTCAATAATTAYAGACCTTATAAAGCTCTACCATCATTTGTCCAATCTCCCCTTTCTAAATCTTCCACCCCAGGCTGATGTCTCTCTTTCTGCAGGGAAGCCAAGGTGCCGCTTTTTTGCTACCCTTCATCAAAAAAGCAGATGATGAGGGGAGRAGGAAATGTATCCCCTCTCCCAGATCCAGTTCTCAGATTGTGGCAGAAACAATTTGAGGAAGATTCCAATGAGTTCTGTCATAAAACATACTCCATCATCCTCCAACAGAAGCAAATATAAAATCAACTTGCTGCCTAAGAGCAGTAARGGATGGAACTACAGCACAGTGCAGAACTTCTTTTTATCCAGAAGATCACAGAAGCATAGAATGGCCTGGGTTGGAAAGGACTTCAAAGATATTCTAGTTTCAGCCATGGCAGGGACACCTTCCACTMGACCAGGTTGCTCAAACCCCAATCCAAACTGGCTTTGGATACATTCAGGGATGGGGCAGCCACAACTTCTTCAGGCAAAGAAGTTCKTGTGTGCCAGGGCCTCACCACTCTCAGGGTAAAGAATTTTTCCAATATCTAATCTAAACCTACTCTCAGTCATACCCCCTTGGCCTGTCACTCCAGGCA